>APFE031465744.1:44586-67301 GCA_000404065.3 Pinus taeda | reverse complement strand
AGAGCCACCAAGAGATAATACCTGAGCAGGTCCCCATACATCTGTATGCACAAGCTCTAATTTTTTGCTCTTCTTTTCTTTCCCAACTCTAAGGAATCTGACTCTCTTATGTTTTCCATAAACACAATTCTCACAGAATTTTAAATCAACATGTTTCAAACCTCGCAACAAATTTCTTGAGTGAAGAATCTACATCCCCTTCTCACTCATGTGTCTGAGCTTATGATGCCACAATGTCGTATCTTCTCCTATAGAGGTTAAAGCATTAACAAAATTAGAAATACCATTGCATAAATACAATATACCAACCTTTTCGCCTTTTGATATTACCAGGGCTCCTTTGGTGACCTGCCAAGCTTTATCTATGAAAGTTGTCACACAACCTTCACCACCTAACTACCCTATTGAAATCATATTTTTCTCCAGATATGGAACATGACTTACCTCCTTTAGTAGCCATTGGTTTCCATTCTGTTGTTTTACAAGAACCTTACCCATTCCAACAATTTTATAGGGTTTATCATCACCCAATCGAACCTATCCAAAATCTCCTTGAACATAATCATGAAAATGTTTCTTATCAGGTGTGGCATGGAATGAGGCCCCTGAATCTACCACCCAGGAATCAATAATGTTTTCTAATGAAAGAATCAAAGCATATTGCAACACATCACCTGTTACATTCACTTCATGATTAGTTTCTTGTTGCGCGTCTCCTTCTTTTCCCTTTCGAGACTTGCAGTATTTCTTCAGGTGTCCTTTCTTCCCGCATTTCGAGCACACTATCCCTGATCTGGACTTGGATCTGCCTTTTCTTGACTTACTGCGATATCCTGGGCTCTTTCCTCTTTCCATTTTTCTTCCCCTAGTCTCTGCAGTCAAAGCATTACCTGATGTCCCACTGGAGCTTTTCCATCGCATTTCCTCGCTAAGGATTGCACCGACAACATCATCAAACTTTAAAGTACTAGATCCAAAAACAAAGTTACTAATGGCCATAACTAAGCCATTCCAACTTTTTAGCAATTAGCACAGAAATAACAGAGCCCTAACTTCATCATCAAAATTTACCCCTACAGAACTTAACTGACTTGTAACTGTATTAAAATCATTTGAATGGTCTGCAGCAGATCCACCTTCTGATATCTTCATATTAAATAAATGCTTCATAAGAAATACCTTATTTGAGGCCGAGGGTTTTTCATATAGTTTGGCCAATGCAGCAATTAAACCCTGTGTTGTCGTTTCCTTTGAAATATTAAACGCTATTGTTGCTGCTAGGCATAGTGGTATTGTTCCAAGTGCCTTTCTGTCGAGAATATCCCATTATGTGTCTGTCATACTCGTCAGCTTCTTTGTATTTCCACTCAATGGTAGGTACAGATCTCTATGATACAAATAATCTTCCATCTGCATCTTCCACATTTGGTAGTTTTGGCCATTGAATTTTTCGACCCTAAACCTACCATCTTCCACCATTGCTCCCACTCAAACCAGGGACCCTTCTCTCCTATGAGTTTATCAGCCAAATAGACCTTCGGCTCTGATACCAGATGTTAGGAAATTATATATTACAGAGCAATGGAACACATAAAATATTGTAGAAATATAAACATAGAAAACACATAAAACAAGAGAGACACAGATATACGGGGTTCACCTAGTTTGGGCTACATCCACAAAGAAACAGCTAGTCCTTCTTTTATTATATTATCTAGCAAACCTACAGTAGATATGTTGTAACACCCTCTTCGCTCTCAATCTCCTCTCTCTTCCTCACTCACAATATAGATATACATAGACGCAATACAATTCCCTCATATATAGTGAGGGGTTGCCTTCTAGGGAAAAAAACCCTAAATTAAACATAACTTCTATCGTCAGATCATCCGCCTAATGAATGGCCCAGATTGATTAGAAATTACTAGACTTTTACAAGGAAATTTTACATCTATTTTTAGCTTCGAGGACGCTGCCCCCGGAGCCCCCAGCCGAGGGGATTTAACCCCCCCCCCGCGTGGAGGGGTGTACAATCTTCCTGGGGTATACATCCGGCTGAAACCTTTCAATATAAAAGATAATCAGGCTCCACACCCAACACTGCGTTGTCGGAGATACTGTCAATGACGTACCCTCTCGTGCCCTTGGCAAGCTTATATATCTTCTTTAGTCGTTCTATCATTCCTACATCATTACTTTTGGTCGTGATTTCCTGAGGGTTCCATCCATTGCAGGGTAGATGCGAGACCCGGTGAAAGGGTTCTGCTATGATACAGACGGGTTTACCAACCCATAGTGTATCTTCGTGCAATAGACAAAGCGACTGCTTGATGACTAACATCGTAATAGGGGGCTGGAGAAAGTGTGGAATTTCCAGGAGACAAAGTAATCCAGCTTTGTCCACCTTTCGCAACCACTCCTTTGGCTGCAAAGTGGTCACTATGCCTTCTATCGTGTGGTCCATTAAGGCATCTATCGCTAGATGGAAAAATTTTGCTAGATCTGCAAGGTCACAATCGTCGAATTTCATCGCCATGACACAGCCAACCACCGAGTTTTCTACTCGGACATCTTTCAGGAGAGAGGGGGTAGTGAATATACTGTTGAATTCGTCCAGGTTTGTGGGTACCTTGTTCGTCCCCTTACTTGGAGGCATATACTTAGGTCGTCGCACCGGCTGTACAGGGTCTTCCTCAAAGATGTCCTCTTCGATCCTCGTGGGAGACTCTTCTATTTCTTCCTCGCTATCGATGATAATAGTTTTACCTTTTTCCTTCATTGTGCACTTTCCAACCTACAGGTGTCGTGGTGACCGTTGAACTGATTCTGGGAGTGGAGGTTTCTTCTTAGTCTTCAGCGTCCGCGGGGATTTAGGGTGTTCTGCTTCCTGCGGCGACTCTAGCTATGGACTACCGGCGGTAAGAATTTGAGCTTTCAAGATGGCATATTTTTAGTGTTGTGGCAATGCCAGAAACCACAGAATGTTTTCAACTTCCTCATTGCTCATGATGTAGGTAATACGAGCCGATTCTCATGCCGGACAGTATGACGTGGTGGTGTGACCTTTTCTCTATTTATATATCAATTGAACTCAAAAACCGGAGACTTGTTCTTATGATAACTCATGAATGCAATTTGGACGTTTATGCTTTTGCCTTAATGGCGCATCGCTTGCTTCAAGGTGCTTTAAATGCACCATCATACCATGATAAGTATATTTAATGCTCACATTCCATCTTTCCTTTGCAGCAGCGAATCACCAAGTTCGCAAATGTGGTTTCTACAAGGGGTCAGTGGTCATATCACGCCATTATACAACAGCATGTTTTATAGTCGCGCACCCTCTTCCAACTGCTTGGGGTGCAAGGACTGAACCCTCGACGGATAGTTAGAAGGGCGAACCCTTCTCGCGGGTCCCCCAGTTCCTCACTGACCCAGGTCACGAGCACCCTAGATGTCCTCCTGCTTCTATCACGAAATTATGGTGTGCGTGCGCTGTGGCTTCTGGTGCAGCCGTATCAAGGTAGGAAAGCCAACCATGTTGGTTTCCTTGGGCCATTACTTTTCTTTAGCTAGGACAGCCACTTCTAATTGAATTTTCTCAATGGCTTTGTCCAACTTCATACTATGGTCACGGATTCAGGCCTCAGTTTGTTCCAACTCATCAAGTCATCATTTTGCATGCCAAATGGCAGCCCACAATTACTAAACCGTGTCACGGATGCCATCTCTAGTGCGAGAAGCTATGCCTATAGTGTCTGATTGGGTCGTATGGGGGAGGTTCCTTCTAGCCTGATGATCCTGTGGTCCACTCTGGTCTGTTTGAAGTGTCGGTCGTCCGCCATACACCCATATTCTTCGTGCTATCGTTTTGTGCCATCTTAACTACCGCACATATCTTCCAATTCAGAGTTGAAACTTTCTTGTGTATCTGAGATTCCCCGATCCTTCTATCGGTGCGCGCACCCTATCTGCCGATGCACTGGGCGGTTCCTATACTACACATGTGAGTTGTTCTTCAGTGGTCGCGTCCTGCTCTTTCGGGTGGTGTATTTCTTCACATCGTGCCAATTGAGTCACCCTATTACAGTTGAGTGTTGTAACTCCCTGCAATCGATTCTACGAGTGCTCTGTTTCCTCTTCAGAATCGACAGTGTAGATACTCTCACGTTCCCATGAGGTTCTTCTATTTTCATTGTAATGCATCTAACTGGAGTTCTGCGTTGTTATCTGATATATGCAATCCAGTTCATCATTATTTTCCTCGTCGCGAATGGGTGTTGTTTAGCGCTCCCCCTCCGCTGGGTCCAGCAGAACTACTATGCGAAGTGACTTCTTTTCGAAAGTCATTGTGCACCTTTTCAAGTTGATGATTTCGTTATGTCAATGGCCCAATCAATCCCAAGCAAAGCAGGGTAAGGATTGCTATCATCGATAAGCTCTATGACTTCGAAGTTGGTCTGGGTCATTACACCATCGATATCCATCGTCACCCCTTGCAATCAGCCCATTGGTAAGATTTTTTGCTGGTTATCCATTCGTAGTTGAATCGAGGACCATTACAGTATGGGCTTGCCTATACACTCCCAAGTTTGCTTAGGTAGTATATTTGCATCCGAGCCTAAATCTAGGATGACTTGATCCATCTCATAATCTCCTATTTGCGCCGTCATTCTCATTACTCATCCAATGTGTAGAGCATGTCCTCCTATCCTCCAGACCACCTGGGGTTCGCTGAATTCGGTACTCTTGGTAATCAACTCCTATAGCCCTTGGACAGCCTTCTGACTCCGCAGCAATTTCATGCATGCGTCAAGAAAGTAGGTGATCATGTAGGGGTCCATTTTGGCTTCTATTTGGTCCTTCTCACCTGAGGTAGTGGTTTTCGTGAAGTTCAACTGATCTTTGTTTGGCCTCGTCCTTCCTTGCTTTAGTTCAATAGTATGGTTCCCCATAGGCAGGTCACCTCGCTCCCCTCCTATGTTCCCTCCTTTCGTTGCGTCGTTCCTTCGTACCATATTTATACTAGTGTCCTCTTCGTTGGGTTCCGCACGCATCATCTGGACATTTTGGGTTGGTGGAGGTTGAAGCACCCCTTTCTCGTTTAATTGGATAAGCAAGTTTGGACAATCTACCAATTCATGATCGAATTGTTCGCAATAAGGACATGAGATCCTAGTTGGGTTCATGCACTCGCGAGCATAATGTCCTTGTTCACCACAATTATAACAAGTTATCTATCCGTGATCTCAACTGGGTCCCCATCCTCTTCCCTGACCTCGTCCTTGAAATCCTCCCCGTGTTTCAGCCTGTACCCTGTAGGCTGGGGTCCGTTCCATCATTAAGTCGTAACTTCGACACGTTCGCTCATCGTGTCCTACTGATCGACAAAAAATGCAATATAATTGTTGCAGGTCTGGGTATACTTCTATAATAGATGGCAGTTATCTGTGGCATGTTTCCCTCCCACCTGGCAAATCGTGCACCAAAGCGCAGGCGTGGCATTTTGTCCTGTATAGACTTCCACTTGTAATGGCATCAAGCCTCCTACCACCAGATAGTTTGCGAAGACCGGGCAATGGTCTTTGTCATGTGCATGCCTTCAAGCTTTGTACTTCCAAACTTAAGTTCTGAAGTTGCGCATGGAGTTGCTGAACTCCCAACCCTGGGTCTAGAATCGGGGTCGCGTATAACCTCATAGCTATCTCTAGTGCCTCGACCTTGGTTGAGATCTTTTGTTGCGACAGAGCCGTCCTTATATGGGGTGTTAGCAACGCCACAAACCACGCACAATGTTGTCTATCAGTCAATGTCATATTAGCTTCGCGAATAGTACTCTTTAATCTTTGGTCCAGATCCCACGGGGTTTCACCACGAAGCATTGCTATTTCCTTGAACCCAATGATTGATTGGTTCTCAAACTTTGGTCGGCAAAACTCCTTATTAAGTGCATCCTATATAGCTACTAGTCCTTTATTCTGATGGTCGATTGAGTGTTTTATGTACCATGTCAGCGTGCGGCCCTAGAGTGCACTGACCAGCGTGCCCTTTTTGATGTTTTCATCCGTTATACCTTGTGTGTCCCATACAGAGTTTATCACAAACCAGAATCGGCTTGGATCTTCATTCCCTATACCTTGAAAGGTCGGTAACTTGACTACATCCGCCATCCCTGTTCTAGGAGGTGATGGAAGAGGTGGTGTGGGCGGACACGACGTGGGTGATGGGGGTGATGGCGTAGATGGAGGTGGTATCAATAGAAGGCGTTCTATAATCAACTGGACTGCACTTCGAGGCGATAACCTAGCGAGATCTTCCTCACTTTCTTGCGAGATAGAAATCAGAGGATTGTTCCCTGCTCCTCCCATTCCTCAATAACCTCTTCCACTCCATGTTACCCCAAACATTGATGTATGCGCATAATCTATTTTTCGCACAACAACATCTTAATCCAAGTGTTTAATGACTTGATGTGCCGACCCCATGGTCCTTGGAGAAATTGTCTTTCTGCTTCACTATAGCTTATAGTGGTATCTATTGCGAATCCAGTGATAAACCCTCCAATTATTTGATCTACCCAGTGATCGACCGCGCATGCGAGATTGTCTTCAGTGGCTTCTAGTCTACACACTAGTTCTGGGGTCCACACTATTAGCTGATCTACTCTGCACCTTCCCACACTATTAGCTAACTTTGCGATCCACTCATACAATTATATCGGGAATGTTACGAAGAATATTTCATGTATGTCCGTGAGGATATAGCTATCCAACCACTGTTCCTCTGATATTTGTGACTTCCTGTTTTCCTGAACCGTGAACTCGTGGAGCTTCCTATCCCACCAATCTTCGAGCTCTTTCTTTGTAGGATTTCAGTGTTCCCACATTAGACACCCCTTAGGTAGATCCTGGTCCCGACAACGGAACCATTTATTGGCTTATATGGGCTTGACCCAGGTTCGAAAGAATTATTTAGCCAAACAAATCTTGTTGCTACCGGCCCTTTCGGCAACAGCCCGCGAAGCGCGGACTGAGGTCTCACCCGAGGTAGCAGGGGAGGGTGCTAAAACCAGGTTTCGACACCCTGGGGATGTCTTGGATGTGAGATGGGGCTCGTGCGTTGTTATGTAGCCTCGCGCTACGCCAGATTCACGCAGATCGAAATACCCTTATCATGCTTATTACGGATTGAATCACTTATTACTGGATTGATCTAGTTAAAACGATCTTTAAGTAAACATTTAATACTTTTGGTTACTTGGCACATCAAGATTAACCCAGTTCACATGTATTCAACCATAGCAAATGTAGAAATCATAATAGTTCATTTATCATAAAAGAGTAAAGTCACAATCAACATAGAATTCAGAGGAAACTTATATTTATTATCAATCTTCAACAATACATCCAGATCCACCCTACGCACTCAGCTGCAGGGGTCCGCGCACACAGCTGCAGACTTTCCAGGCCTTTGCGCACACAGTTGCAAAGCGAGACCTTCTACCCTATTCCCTTGACTCGGACTTACAACTGCTCTCAGACTATTCACCCATTACATATTCGGGCCAAAAACCAAAATTTTTTCTGCCTTTCCCTCATAGAGACTCTCTCTATTTATACTTTTCCTTGGCTCGTGATCCCACCGCAGGCTGATTCTATTACTATTTCTTTACATTATTTTCGAGTGGACTACCCTTTGACTCAACCTACTATAGCTCATGCTCCGCACTTTTTGCGGAGTCTTTTACCCTAATATTACCCAAAATTTCGGGTTCGCACCCCATACTCGTTTTGCAGGGCTTTTGCTACCCAACAAAGCTTGAGGAGGATAACATATGCTTGTAGTATAATTCCACCCTTCAGGTGAATCCATCGCTATGTGATGTTTTAACGAGTCTGGCGAAGGTGAAACTCAGTCTTGTCATGATGACAAGTTTGTCGTTATTTGATGTTTTAATGAGTTTAACGACAATGAGAACTCAGTCCTTTTCATGTTTAAAGAGTTTGAAAAGGGACAAAAAGAAAACTCCACAATTTCTTTTTCGTAAGTTTGTCTCTCAAGTCTGAAAAAGTGTAAAATAATACAAGAGAGAACCTATTGACCATGTTCGATCAATGTATTCCTTTTTCGTAAATAATATATCTCAGTCTAGAAAACTGTTAAACTTATACTAAGTAGATGTTGTTTTCAATCCGTTTACGAGCTGAAAAGTGTAGAAATTCCGACTGTAGATCAACATATTATTCAATATACTAAAGCAAGATACAAGATCTACTTCTACAACATACTTACGGAAGATTAATCAATTATGAGCAAGATCAAATACAACACATATACAGATGAAGTGAAATCAATCGCACATGAACATAGAAGAATAACCTAGGGAAAGCCTCATCCTAAAACCCCAATATCTATATCATCATACAAGTGGAAATATGTTACAAAAATAATCAGCTCACAAGTTATCCTTCTCTATTTGCAATCCAACTGTTGCTCATAGACAATCAAAGGCTTCTCACAAACCTTCTCCTCTGCCCTCCAAGCCTCCTATTTCCTTGCGCAGTTTTCCTTGGGGTCCAGTGCTTTCACCTGTGTGAATTGGCCTCTTCACACACTCACTAACCTCTGATCTAACTGTGCAATCCTGAAGGAGATAATTCCTTCTGCATGGATGAGTTTCCTATATAGGAAAAAATCCTCCAACTGATAGTACATTTTCCCTTCCTCTGATCTCAACTGGGTCTCTGACTGAACTGACATGTATGAGTTATTTATGAGAGAATATTTAGTTATCTAGAGACTTAACTCAGTTAACTGAGTTAACTAATTACAACTCATCCTTATATTTTTAACTAAGGGATAAATTCCTCAATTAATGGGATAATTGTTGCATGCCTTCACATAGACTTCATGTTTGATTTTCTCCAACTAATTAACTCAAGATGAATTAGTTAATTATTTTTCAAACAGCTACTAAGATCAAATTCGAATTTTAATTCTCAATTTTAGTTCAAGGACTAACTAAAATTGGAATCCATCCTGAAATTCTATTTATAGCAATGTTATTTTTAGCACTTCCATTTTTCATTCCTTGTTGTTATGTCCAACACTGGTACCCAAACTGCTATTTATAGCCGTGCTATTTTTATCACTTCTATATTTAGCATTTCTTGTTGCTATTTTCAACACTCCCTCTCAACAAGAAAGGCATTCAACTTGAACCTGATCTTGAACCTTTGGAATGTTCTGCATGCAACACTTCTCCCAAGTGTTGTTGCCCCAGCAACTCCAGAAACAAAAAATCTCCCAACTAACCTCCCTGTTGGCCTAGAAACATCCTCTGATGTTGAAGCTTCCTCTATCGTTGACAAGTGCTCCCTCTGTGAACTCTGAGTTGTTGCAACACTCCATGCATCTTGCACCATTGCACACCTCTCTGTTCCATCCTGCAATGGTGCAACACTCTTATGCCTCCCGCATTGTTGCAACCCGCTAGCTCTGCACTATCTTGGGATTCCTGCACTGTAGCTCTCTCTGTCTCTCCATCCGCATATGCCTCTACCCACTCAACCAATCCTGTTACTCCTCGTCAGGGATCCCTTAACAAGGTCTAATCAAAGAGGTTGGGTACCTCAATGATCCTGCCCCTATTCCGGCCTTCTTGGGACTGTCACTCCACATCGCCCCACCTCATACCTAGAGGTATGGATGCATGTTATCCCTCTGCCCACTTGCCTCGAAATTTCCCCCTATTGGAGGTCTCTGCATGAGTGGATGCCTCCACTCAGTCTCCCCTCGGCTTCTCTAGTTGTGGCTGCTCCACAACATCCTGAAGTTGCTTCACCAATTTCGGCTCCTCCACAATTGTCTAAGACTTCTTCTAGCACTGCATGTTGAGAGGTAATTTACTCTCCCTCTCAACCACCAAGTCTCCAATAATTGCCTTGCTCCTCAAGGATTTGCATGCATCTTGAACCTCAAGAGCATACAGATTCTTGACTCATGAACCTATCTACTTCACATGTCTCGTGGTGATGTGTCGAAGGAAAACCTTTCCCATACTGAAGACTACATCATAGCCTTTGTCTTCCAGCATTGTGATCAACACCAAATTTTTCCTCAGTCCCGGTACATACTTAACATCGGTCAAGGTAACGTGAGCTCCATGCTCCCTCTAAAAAACAACCATGCCTACACCTGAGACACTATACTTTTCATTATTACCCATCGCTATGAGTATCTGGAGATCTTTCTCCTCCAAGGTACTGAACAAACTCTTGTCGTCAGTCTGTGGAAAGAAGCTCCACTGTCAAGAAACCAACCACATCCCACCATGGATGAAACCATGCATGCGATAAGAGAGAAATCTAACTCAAACTGTGAGGCCAGTGCCTCACCATCAAATCCCTTCGAAGATCCCTTCTTGGATTTCTTCTGTGGACAATTTGTAGGATAATGGCCCACTTCATGACAATGGAAGCATCGCACTTTTGATTTGTCAAACTTCTTCCCACCATGGGAAGAACTGGATTTGGGATGGGACGCCTTCCCTTTCCCTTTCCTCACCTTTCTCGGTAAGGCTAGATTTTCCTCATCATCTTGCTTTGATGAGGATCCATCTCTGGTGCTTCTTCTTATCTCCTCCTGCATCAGATCTGACCAAAGTCGTTCCCAATCTAACAGTTTTTCTCTTCCATTAACCGAGTCTTGGTAGCTATGCCAGCTCTTAGGAATACCAAGGAGTGCAAGACTCACCATGTCATCATCGGCTGTCGTGATCCCTACACTTCCAAACACATCCCTGCAGGTGGTGATCTTGCTCAGATATGTAGAGATCGTGTCGCCCTTTTCACACTTGATTTTCCAAAGCTTGTCTTTCAGTGCTAGCTTCCTCTTATCGTTGTTGTTCTGATATAGATCTTTCAATGTTTTCCACATCGAAAATGGTGTCTCCTTCCCATGGAGACTCGAGACTATTTGGTCTCAAACTCCCTCCAACAGGATTCTCCTTGCTCTAGCCACACATTTCTTCCATTCCAACAATTCTGTAGCATTAGCCACTGCGGCCTTAGGGACTTCTTGATCAATGAAGTCCTTTAGACTATTATCCTCTAATACTACTTCCATGCAATCCTTCTAGGCTATATAATTTGAGTTGCCATCAAGGGCATACTCGAGTCTTAAATTGTTGAATGCCATTGGTGAAATTGAGATGTGATAAGAACTCGATTTCTATATTCAGGAACCTCAAACTTCAAACTTCTCCCTTCTTGTATATTGTTCTTATCTTTGATCACCTTTGCTCCGATACCATGTAGAAATTCCCACTGTGGATCAACATATTATGCAATATACTAAAGCAAAATACAAGATCTACTTCTACAACAAACTTGCGGAAGCTTAATCGATTATGAGAAAGATCAAACAGAACACATATAATAGATGAAGAGAAATCAATCACACATGAACACAAAAGAATAAATCGAGGAAAGCCTCAGCCTAAAATTCCAATCTTTGTATTATCATACAAGTGGAAATATGTTCAAATTACAAAAATAATCAGCTCACAAGCTATCCTGCTCCCTCTGCAATCCAACTGTTGATAATAGACAGTCAAAGGCTTCTCACAAACCTTCTCCTCTGCCCTCCAAGCCTCCTATTTCCTTGTGCAGTTTTCCTTGGGGTCCAGTGCTGCCACCTGTGTGAATTGGCCTCTTCACACACTCACTAACCTCTGATCTAACTGCGCAATCCTGAAGGAGATAATTCCTTCTGCATGGATGCGTTTCCTATATAGGAAAAAATCATCCAACTGATAGTACATTGTCCGTTCCTCTGATCTCAACTGGGTCTATGACTGAACTGACATGCATGAGTTATTTATGAGAGAATATTCAGTTATCTAGAGAGCAACAGTTACATGCATGCAAGCATTAAGTAACTGAACTCACAATTAATTCCACAAAATGTTGGAACTAATCTAACTAGACTTAACTCAGTTAACTAAGCTAACTAACTATAACCCATCCTTATCTCTTTAACTAAGGGATAAATTCCTCAATTAATGGGATAATTGTTGCATGTCTTCAAATAGACTTCATGTTTGATTTTCTCCAACAAATTAACTCAAGATGAATTAATTAATTATTTTTCAAACAGCTGCTAAGATCAAATTCGAATCATAATTCTCAATTTTAGTTCAGGGACTAACTAAAATTTGAATCCATCCCGCAATGTTATTTATAGAAATGCTATTTTTAGCGCTTCCATTTTTCATTCCTTATTACTATGTCCAACACTGGTACCCGAACTGCTATTTATAGAAGTGCTATTTTTAGCACTTCTATTTTTAGCATTTATTGTTGTTATTTTCAACATAAAGGACAAGCGCTCAGCAATCTTTTCATGTTTCAAGAGTCTGAAAAGAGCTTAAAGAGGACTCCACTTAGAGGAACAAGTGGTGTTAAGGATAGAAATTGGTTCTGGTGATGTTGTAACTTCTCAAAACATGTTGATTTATGCGAAGAGGCCGGCTAATAAGACCACCCATTACAATTATTCCTCAAAAAGGGTAAAACAACCAAGTGAAAGTGTATGATCGGCCAGGCAGATAGTGACGATGGAAGCAGAAAAACCAAGTATCATCTGATGGAAGAGGTTAATAGAATGGCAATCACGAGGGTTAGAATGGAGATGGGTTCATTTTTACACAAGCTTGAACCATAGGGAACTATGCTTGGATTCAGTTTCATGTTTACACAAGCTTGAAACGAAAAACTATGCTTGGATTCAGTTTCATTTTTACACAAGCTTGAAACAAAAACTATGCTTGAGATTGGTTTACATGCCCCGAGCATGATGACTTGATTCTAGGTGCATGCCCCCCAAGATTCATTTCATTCACCTAAGTAGACTATTTGTGGATATCAGGTGGATGGAATGAAGGTTCATTTATGAGATCAAGAGAAAGACTTGATTGGGATTTTACGAGATCTAATCAAAGACTCGAATTGGAACTTTGCTCTAGGGTACCTTGTTTCATTTTTTAATGAGCTTGACACAAGACAAGGAACTATGCTCATATTCCTTGTTTCATTTTTTAACGAGCTTGACACAAGACAAGGAACTATGCTCATACCCTTTGTTTCATTTTTTAACGAGGTTGACACAAGACCAGGAACTATCCTCATGATTCCTTGATCATGATCCATAAGAGGTCATGACTTCCAATAGTTTCTCATCATATGGGAGAATAATTCTCTGGGAGGGATACATAGCAAGGAATCCATTAGAGAGATCTGGTTCCAATGCCCCCAGTACATAATGCACAACATCACGGAATTGATCATCAGTTGATGTAGGCATGGAATGGGTTGCCACATAATTGACCCATGGCAGGAAAGATACCATTGGGACAAAATGACCATTTAGGGAAGATGGTTGACTGGTTCCTCTATTAAAAGCCAACAGATTTTGGGTAACATGTACAGGTGGCAGCGAACCAAGCACTTGCCAAGAAGTAGAGGAAAGGATACTCACAGATGCACCTTCATCTATAATAGTGCCTGATACAATCATACTATAAACCTATACTATGATTTGGAAAGGCACATAATAAGGAAGACAGAATCCTTCCAGTTGATTCCAATCAAAGGAAGTGACCAGAATACTTGGAGGGGGTACCGTAAGAATGGGGGAATTACCCCCTTGAGTTACGAGAACGGGAGGATTTTCCTCCTATATTGATGGAACAGGAGGGTTGCCTCCAAGCTCATTAGAATCTGAAGAAATAAAAAGAACCTGAGTGGTATCATACTCACTCTCCACGGGAAAGGTACAATTAACTGAAGGTGAAATCAGGTCAACTATTTCCTCGACCTGTGATTGGTCAGGTATAGACTCATGGGATTCATATTCAAAGAGAGTGGGTTTGACCGACGGTTGATTTGGGTCAGTCACTTTATCAACTAGTGAAGGATTAAGGGAGAGTCTCTTGTAACCAGATGGAAGTCGCTACAGAGAAGTAGGATGGTTATCCAACACTTTTTGGGCTTCATCCAGATAGGGACAAAGGTGAATGGGTTGATTCCCTTCGCATAACCTACATGGAAACTTAAGTTTACCCTTCTTTCCATGAACTTTACTACCACTAGTTAATGGTGTGTCACCAGCATGATCTCCCGAAGTTGATGACACGGGATGATGTGAACGAGAAGACCATTCTTCTAAGATCTGAGGAATACCATAATAGTTTTGAAGAAGATGGTCTCCCATACAAAGTTTGCAAGGATATCGAAGTTTGTGAGTCTTATCAAACAGTTTCTCATCAGAAGTTGCATTCGAAGCAATGGTTGCTTGGTTGCCCCCCTGGTGAATTTTTTTCTTCTTCTTCTTCTTCCCTTTCTTCTTCTTCTTATCCACCTAGTTACTAGTGTCAATACTTTCACCAAGCAAAGAGGAAGAAGGGATGGAAGAAACAACCGACGAAGAAGGTAAAGGGTCAACTTTAGGATCAACTTGAGGTTGATTTTGTCCAGTTGTAGGAATATACGATTGCGGAGAAATAACGAAATTTTGAACCAAGGAGGTTGAAAACAACCATACTCACAAACCAATGGTAAATCCCGGAAGGGATATGTAGCCATAAATGGAGCACAATATTTTTGAAAGGAGGAAAAGGACTAGGATTCCCATCAAAAGGAATTCCTTAATCGGTGGGCTCCGGAGTTGTTGTCATATGTCTTAACCTAATATCAACTAAGGAGTGACGTGGAGGATGTTATCCACGGTCAATCAATTTATTTTAATCAAAATAACATAACAAAACAAAATAGGGATAATATAGGCAAAGGATTTCCAAGTAACTGTGAACTACAATATATTGCCTCAATAAACCAAGGACTTAACATACGTGCAGGAAATCTCCCCAAATGTTGTGTTCGTTGTATCAGAGTGTACAAGGCATCTGACTCGGTTACCTAAGGATGGATAGCAACCTAATGTAATTCTCCCATATATACCCGAAAGTACGTGGAGGCACAATCCATGTTAGCATTGTCTAATGTGAAACCACACAATGAGAGAATTCCTTTATACGTTTTCTACTTTAACACCACCCTATAAACCTGAAGGTACGTGGACAAGATACAATATACTTACGTATGTGGAATGAGGTATCACACTCAGAATGTCTTGGAGACAATTAACGACAACTGCTATCTTTTACGATGTCGGAACAGTTCTCTAGCCTAGAACCTCTAAATGTTATTTGTTAAGTTAAAATGCTCCATTAGGTTAATTCAGATAAATTTTAAGTTGATGTTCTTAAGAATTTTCCTTTCAAGGTTCACCACATGATGTCTTTGAAACTCCTAGAATGAAACTAAGATGATAAACATTCTTTTCATTTGATTTGAACAATGAAAAACGTAGCTAGTAAGGGATAGAACAATCAGATCTTTGACAAAGAGCAAGGAGCACACCTAATGCAATTTCCCTAGCTATTTCTATCAAGCATTAACAAACTACAATATGCACAATGAAAGTTTTTCTTTTTAGTCCCTTCAATGTTTAGATGAACAAAAAGGAACTAGATGCACATAAAATCAATCAATATTTTTTGCAAGAAACGAAGATTTTACGACAATTCCTTTTTGAATGAAATGAAGAATTTATGACACTTCCTTTTCAGAAAAGATTAATCGACTATAAGCTAACTTTGACAATGAATTGATAATGATAAAGAAATAATTTAAGAAACACTAAACAATCAAGGCCAAAGTACGGCTAGGAGGAGAAATACAACTTGATTTCAGAGCCACAAGAATCATTGATCTTTCAACAAACAAAAACACAAGCAACTTTGGAAAAATCAAGCCAAAGGTGGGTTTTTTAGCCTAAGAGGAATCAGCGTAGGCCAGAGTGGGAGACAGTCTGCTACAATGCATTGTCTCTAAGGTAGGGGTTGCTCTGCAATGCACTGTGTCTCGACCAACACTGCGTTGGTGCCAGAGAGTCAAATCAAGAGACATTCAAGCACAATTTTTTGACTAAAAAAACTTCAAGATGACTAAAATAAGATGAATAAAGCCAAGCAAAGTCTACTAGGGTGTAATATGATGAGGGTAAGCCACCAAGAGTGACAGTCATTCCCCAGTATGGTCGCCAATTTGTTATATGGAATTTGCATCTACGGATAAATATATTTTGCCTAGGTGGGTAACTACACCTAGAACAACAGAAAGAAAGTAGTTTAACCTTTTCTTCTAGAAGATAGATGAGATGGAGGAACTTACTTGTAGTCTTTCACTTCCTAGATCTCTTTTGAATCGCTCCCGTCGCTTCCACTTGAACTAAATCCGCTCAAAAGGTACCTGTATCAAGAGAAATAAAACAAGAAATGATAAAAGCATACATAATCTATCTACTATAAAACAATGGAACGAAGACATTGAAACAAATAATCATCATAGTTATGAACAATCATATGAGAAAAGGAATAAGCTCTTTATTAATGTAGAAGGAAGAGTATCACCCAATACAGTTCGATCTTGTGCCACTCCTCCTACTTCAGTCCAACCCTCACCACATCAAAAGCACACTACTCTAGCAGCATAACATTGCTTAACATAAACTCAATTCTCAAATCAACAAAATTTCCTTACAAACTTCAGATTCTAGCCCCCTTGATCACTATGATAAGTTCTCAATTTATATGAAATGGAGGTGGTTTTGTCATAAATTAGGGTATTGAATGGCCTTCCAAACTTGGAGTTAGTTTCCATGGAGCAAGGGATGAGAGAATAAGAGGTCAATGGATCCTTAGCCTATCCAATTTCAAGCTCATAGGAGGAGATAAGAGATGGGATCCTTCTAGAATCATTTAGAATCAAGGAATATTCCCAGAACCCTATGAAAATTTCACTCAATCTCACCCAACGCAGGTCAAAGAGGGCCTAAGTGCATTGCAATGCAGGCCACAGTGTGCATGCCTGCTCTGCGGTGCACTGTCTCAAGGCTTGGGCTACGCTCGTGTCCCAAGGAGGCATTTCAGGAAGGCTTCAGGCTAGGAAACTTTCATAGAAAGAAGCATTCAATGATTTGACCTGTTTAGGGCATGTAACAACTGAATTAGGATTTGATGAGCCCTAAAAGTAATGATTTAAATGTTGGGAGTGATGTGCTTGATAAGCCTCATCATTGGGTAATTATATGGGCATTAATTCACCTCCTAGCTTAGTCAAACCCACTTTTCTCACAACTTATTACATGTTTTTTATTATATTTTGTTTATGAGATGATTTAGAGTTGGATATTATGCCTAGTGGACTCATACGCATTGAATACAGAATTGAAGGAGAAAATCAAGGATTTTTTGCAAATAATAAGGTTAAAACTTGAATGGGACAAGGGAGATGGATTGTAGGAGGTAAATCCTCCTCATTTACGTATCCCCCATTTGAATATTCCTCCATCCATCACACCAGCTCGGAGTGCAAGCAGCCTGTTAGAAAATTATATATTACGGAGCAATGGAACACATAAAATATTGCAGAAATATAAACACAGAAAGCGCACAAAACAAGAGAGACACAGATATACGTGGTTCACCCGTTTGGCTACGTCCACCTCGACAGCCAGTCACTTCCTTTCTATTATCACAAAAATGAAGAGACACAACCTACAGCAAATCCGCTGTAAATATCCTTGTCCTTCTCTCACAGTCTCACCTCTCTGTTTCTCGCTCACACAGAAATACACATCTTTGTCTCACAGCCCTCAAAATACAAATATCCTCAGTACAAAGAAGGGGTTTGCCTTCCTAGGGCAAAAAATCCCTAACTAAAACATAAGTTCTACGCAGATCATCCGCCCTAATGAACGGCCCAGATTGACTAGAATTACCTAATACTTTTACAAGGCAATTTTACAGGCTGTTTTTAGCTTGGGGGCGCTGCCCCGAAACCCCCGCCAGGGGGGGGCTCTCAAGGTTCGCAGTCGCCCCCCCCCCCTGGACCCCCCCTGCAGCGAATATTTTACGGGCGGCGTTGCCGCCCCCATTTTGAACTGGGTCCAATGTGGTGGTACTTTTGAATATAGAAGATAATCAGGCTCCACACCCAACACAGCCAAGCCATGAGGATTAGAAGGCATATGAACAAGTGAGAGACATAGAACTAGTTTATCTCGAGCTCAGGAGCCGAGCCTCCCTGAGTTTAAGGAATTCATTGGGGACTTTAGTTGTATAAGTAGAGAGGACTAGAGCCTCATTAGGATTTTGATTTTGGTTGTAAAACTCTGAGCTATTTTTGAGCTCCAGACTTGTGAAAGTTTTATTGATGTAATTTTTTGTTTTGGTAATAAGAATGAGCTTTGTTTTGAGCCAACACTGAGTTAAATCAGAGGGTTGAAGCTCTTGGGTTAGGGTCCAACACTAGCAACCAAGGCTCCTCTTTCTTTTATATGTATGTTTAGTGTAGTTTCGTAGCTTCATTGTTAATTTGCTTTTAGATGCATTTCCATTGCAAGTAGTGTAGATTGGATTGGTTATTTATTAGTTTTCTTCCATTTGTACCTTACTTCAGTAGCAGGTTAGCAGGGACAAAAGGAGCACCATAAGGTTTTCAGCAGGAGTCTCTACCTCACTTCCTCCCTCTGGGATCATGACCTGAGGAAGGGACCCTTAAGCAACCCCAAAAACACAGATTTCTATTTCTTTTATGAGCTTTGGAATTTGTTGTCTTTAAATTAGTATTTGGTCAAATTTGAAAGGTAAGACTCCATTGTCATCTTTTTCATCTTCATTTTTTTTGTAGATCTCATCCATGCTTTCATTCCTTTTAGCAACTTTCTTCATGCATAATGTAGGTAGTTAGTTCATTAATTATGCTTTTCTAGTTTATGAGAATGTTTCTTGTTTACATATCTTTTTGGAAGATATACATGTTTTATGCAGAGCGGGTGCTTCAGGAGGAGACTAAGACTTCATGTCCAACAGTCACCGTTCACTCCATCCACCTTAGCCATCCCTTTTTTTCACCATCACCTTCACTAGTTTTCATCATTTTCCATAGAAATTCTTCCAAGCACATCGAGTGAATCCAACCATCTCCTATCTTTGTTGTTGACTTTTGAGTGATCTTAGACCTTCTCCCACTCCATTCCACCCATCAAACACCTTTCCTAAGCCTTCCATCACCTCCAACACCTCACTTTTTTCTCTCGGCTGTATCATGTAGATTTACAGCGAATCGTGTAGGTTTCTAGTACATCCTGTAGGTTTTCCTAAAATGGCCTATTTTGAGGCCAAATTGAGGGAAAACATCTAGGAAGTCACCAAAAGCCTTCCAAAGGTCTCCCACACCATCCAACCATCTCCTAACCCTTCCAACCATCCTCAAACATCCTTAATTCACTTGCCGCATCACCAAAAGTAATTAGTTTGCATACTTGATTTTGCATCAAAAGACAAAAAGATAAAAACAGATTTAGTTCAGTCTCTTTACTTGCAAATTAGTGATGTTTGATGCTTCTTACTTCTATAACTTAGATAGTAGCATTTGGTTCATGTTGATTTAGCATTTCTACAAAGCATAGTTTCTTAGCAGTTAATTAGGAAATGGTGTGATTTAGCATTGAATTTCGGTCTTCTCCATTATTGCAGCAGAGTAGCTCTCTCTTAGAGTAGATTTACCTTTCTTCCATCAAGAAATCAAGCTTCTTATGACTACATAGAAGTCTGGCTTGAAAACCCCAATGGTCTCTCGCCAGCTGAACAGTGACAACAGGAAAAACCATCACTTTTACTTGTGTATACAACGCTGTCACCTCCAAGTTTGTACGAAACCCGAGTTGATAAAGTAAAGTTGGTAGCCCACGAGTTGCAGCATTCTTGCTGCAATACTAGTGCTCATCACTTTTTCGCATCGTTGCCTGGGAGGTGTCTGATTAAAATGTGATTACTGCTTTCTTTTCTTCTATTTCTTGTCTCCAATATTCTGCCATTAATTTATTTCTGCAAAAGTAATTTAGTTGTTTCATTTTTTCCATTTTGCATTTTCTACTTTCCTTTCCATTTTGCAAGCAAGATTTCAATTCAGCAAGTAGCCTTTTCATTCAGTCTGTAGTTTTCATTCAACCAGCAATTTCAATTCTGCAAAGTACTTTCCAAGCTTGAAAAAAAAACACAAAACCAAACCAAAAACATTTCCTTTCATGCCTCGTAGGAATAGGGATAACTTAGGGAAATTTTTTCCAAATACCAACAATGTATCAAATAGCCAACCTTCCCTCTTCTTTGGTGGCTGTGAACTAGAGGAACCCTTAGGTGAGAACCCTGACATATTTGAAGAACCTATATGGGAAGAAGAACTCGTTCCTACTGAACCAATAGCTGAAAACAGAAATGACAGAGGAAATAGAGAGAGAGTTGAGGATGCCTTCCCCATCAGGAAAATCAATGGGGACACTAAGATGAAAAATATAAGCCCCTCGGCCCTACCTCATTTACATGGCTTGACCATAGAAGACCCCGACACTTTCCTATTTGAGTTTTTTGTTATATTCTGAACCTATGACTATACTGATGATGAGCAGAAGTTAAAACTATTTCCATCTACCCTCAAGGATGTAGCATTGCATTGGTTCATGGCTTTACCTGGGGATAGCATCACAACTTGGGCTCAGATGCAGCAAGCCTTTAACAAAAAATATCGAGACTATTGTCAATCAAAGGATACAAAAGAGGAAATTTTCAGGATGACCATACGCAATGATGAATCCCTAGAGGATTACAAAGAAAGATTCAAGCTTAGTTACAAAAGGGCCAGGTGCACACTTGACCCTGAGTCATTAAAGTTGGTCCTTCTTAGGGGAGTAAGGGAAGATCTTCTGCATACCCTACACTTGTTAGCAGGAGGAGATATCTACCAATTACCCTATAAGGATATCAAGACTGTCTTTAGAAACCATTCTAGGGTAGCTAGGAAAAAGGATAGGGGTAGTCAACCTATGGTTAGTACATTCTCTTCCAACTCATCCATCAAGGGTGAAATTGGAAACATGCTGGAAGATTTCAAAAGTGAGATGTTGTAAACCCTTTCCTTGCAAATGGACACTATGCACATTAAGAGAAAGCAGGAGGAAGCAGAGAGAGCCTTGGCCATTTTTTGTCCTAGATGCACCACAAGGCATCCTAGGAATCAATGTCCAATGAATTCTATTGAAATTTACTCAGTTTGTGAAGCAAACAACTCCATAGAAAAGTGCCCTTCTTTACCTGGACTCAAAGTTGTATATCAAGGAGCTAAAGGGGTCATTAAGCAGCTCTGCTACATAAACCAAAGGAGACCTCATGGGCCTAGACCATACCAGCAGGGCATGCAAGGGTCATCCCATGTGTATTACAATCCCAACCAAACCACTTCCATACCTTCTTGGGGACACCCTGCTCATCCTTCCTAATCTACACCCCCTCTTTGGTCCTTTGCATCCCAGTATCACTCCCAACCAGCCAGCCAGTCATTTCAACCATATGCTCTGCCACAACCTCAGTGGAAAGCACCGCCCAAGGGGTGGAGGCCCCAATACAACAATGCTCCAGCCTTATCACCTCCACCACCTGTCCAACCACAGCTGCTACACTTTGCTCCACCCAAGAAACCCTAGATGTCTGTCGAGCCAAATCCGAACCCGAACAACAGACAGGCTCATCAAGTATATAGTGGAGAGACATCATATCCAGCTTATGCTGTGGAAATCTGGGAGATTAACCTAAGATCTGGGAGAGTTATCCCAGATAACCAACCTCCACATCCACCTAGGGAAGTTGAGGAAGGAAGAGAGGAAAGCATTCTTAGAGTGAATCCACCCTTTCTTGAGAGATTAACCCAACCACTCCAGCCTACCCCAGAAGAGACTAAACTTCTGGGAGAATTGAAAAATCTATGTGTAAAGATTCCACTTCTCCAAGGATAAGTGCCTCAAGCATCCAGGGAGGTGAAGAAGGGATGCCCCTACCATTAATGTCATTGGACAGTTGTTCGACTTAATGTTGGGGCAGGTAATCTATCCAAAATATTTGGAACCTGGAAGCCCTGTAGTAGATGTGCACATCAATGGCACCATTGTCCCACACACTTTGATTGATCTTGGGGCTACCATTAATGTGATGACCAAAGACACCATGCTCAAGCTCAACCTCCAAGGTTCATTGAGGAAGACCACAACAGTTCTGCAACTTGTAGACTGCTCCACAGTAACCCCTAAGGGGATTGTGGAGGATGTGATGGTGTCCATTGACTCTTGGGAGTACCTTTCAGATTTCCTAGTTCTCCAGCCTAAGGCTAAGCTTACTGGTTATCCTCTCATCCTTGGGAGACCATGGTTGGCCACTGTCGATACTTACATTAGCTGCAGAGTTGGGAATATGATCATCAAGAATGGGCATATGTCCAAGCAGTTAGCCATATACCCTCCTGCTCAGCTATCTCTAGAGCATGATTTACCTTTATGGTTGTAGGAGGAAGAATAAGATGAAGTTTATTCCGTCCAACTTTATACTTTAGAAACAACCATGGGAGGAGGACAGTGGGATGAGGATGATTTGATTGAACACCTACTCCGAAGTCAAACTCCCAACACATTTCCCTTAGAATATGTAGTAAAGGAAACCTATAACAATCATCTAATTGACCTATGCTTAGCCGATTCAAACA
>APFE031465732.1:0-15730 GCA_000404065.3 Pinus taeda | reverse complement strand
AAATGCCCCTCCTCTTGCCACACCTCCAAACCCAAAAAGTAATGCATCAAGCCAATGTCCTTCATCTCAAACTCCGTCGCAAGATCTCTCTTGCAGTGCTCTATGAGTCTCTCTGCACATGTAATGACCAAGTCATCCACATACAGCACCAGAATGAGAGACTCCTCACCTATCACAATAAAGTAAAGGTTCGGATCTGCCTCACTCTTTGTGAAACCCATCCCCTGCAAATAAGTATCTATCCTGGAGTACCAAGCTCTGGGAGCTTGCTTCAGGGCATAAAGGGCCTTCTTCAGTCTGCATACATGGGACTCCTTCCCATGCACCTCAAAGCCCTGTGGCTGCTCAATGTACACCTCCTCCTGTATGAAACCATTGAGAAATGCGGTCTTCACATCCATCTGGTGGATCTTCCAACCCATCTCTGCTGCTATCGATATAATGGAGCGAATCGAAGTATATCGAGCCACGGGAGCGAAGGTCTCCTCATAATCAACTCCCTCTACCTGGGAGAACCCTCTAGCCCCAAACCTCGCTTTGAATTTCTCAATGCTGCCATCTGCAGCATGCTTTACCTTGTAAAGCCATCTGGAAGTAACCACGGACTTGCCCTCAGGGCTCGGCACCACCTCCCAAACATCATTCTTCATGATAGAAGAATACTCCTCCTGCATGGCCTCTCTCCAGACCTGCTGGCTAGCTGCCTCCTCATAGCTAGAAGGCTCAGAGTCAAGGATGCTGGTAACCATCGCCATATAGCTACAAAATCTCTCAGGTGGTCTCCTCTCTCTGACCGGCCTCTTCGGCTCAGCAACAGATGTGGCATCTCTCAAGGTGTCCTGAAGCCACTTGGGCTTCCTCTTCCCTGAGCATGCTTCTCCCATAGGAGAATGAAACTCCTCCTCCTCATCACCAGGGGCCTGAACTCCTGACTGTATGTTTGTTGTCCTCCTGCTTGCACCTGAACCTGTAGAAGCTGAGGTACCGTGTGAACTGTCCATCAGTGGACTCCCTAGTGAACTGCTCTGCAAACTGCTCAGAGCACCACCCCTCTGGCTCGGTGAGCCACTGCTCACTGATGGACCTGAGATCCTCATAGATGTACCTCCTGATCCTCCTGATCCCATCCCACTGGATATATGCGACTGCCTCAACTGCTGCTGAGAGTCTGGCTGATCCAGATACTCTAACTCTCGTGACCTCCTAAAGGCCCTGTCCTCCTCAAACTTCACATCTCGCCTGACAACAACTTTCCTCTATGCAGGAATGTAAATCCGAAAGGCCTTTGAGGTCTCACTGTAGCCCACAAAGATACCCTTCTCTGTGGTGGGCTCTAGTTTGGTCCACTTCTCCTTGGGTATGTAGGAGTATGTAATGCACCCAAAGATACGAAGATGACCAATATCAGGCTTCTTCCCATAAAAAGCCTCCTCCAGAGTCATGTGCCCCAAGGCACGATGCGGACTCCTGTTTTGCAAGTAAACAGTTGTGTTGCAGGCCTCTTCCCACAAGAACAATGACAACCCCTGATCATCTAACATGGTTTTGGCAGCCCCTACGATAGATCTGTTCTTCCTCTCCGCAACCCCGTTCTGCTGGGGGTTGTAAGGAACAGTGAACTCCCTCCTAATGCCTGCCTCCACACAATAATCAACAAACTCTCCAAGGGTGTACTCTCCCCCATTATCCGACCTCAGGGACTTGATCTTCTGACCTGTCTATGTCTCCACAAGAGCTCTAAACTCCTGAAACTGCTTGAAGACCTCACTCTTGGTCTTCAAGAAATAAATCCAGGTCCTCCTGGAGTGATCATCAATGAATAAAACATAGTACTCATATCCACTCAAGGAAACATGAGACATCCGACTGCTCACATCAGAATGAATCAAATCAAGTATCCCAGTCGCTCTGTTGTCACTGCTGGGAAAGGGGATTTGGCAAACTTGCCCATCGCACATCCTCTGCAAGTATCAAAGTGATCAGTATTGAAATCTGGCATACTTGTAGTGATCTCCTGCAAGGTCCTCAAGGCTCCATGATACATATGTCCCATCCTGCAGTGCCAAATCTCACATAGCTCAGAACTGCTAGCTCTGTTGTCGGTACTACTGCTCAATGCCACAAGGGACTGGAATGCAAACTTGTACACCTTTGCATGGCATACACCTATCACTCTAGTTGAATCAGCTGGAGTGCCCCTGGAATACATCAACACCTGTCCTCCCCTGAACAATACCTCATACCCTCTGTCCTCCAAAGCTGAGACGGATATGAGGTTCTTCCTCATCCCTGGCACATAAAGAATCTTTGTCACTTTCAAGGGAGGTTTGGACTCCCTCTGAAATGTCAGTGTCCCCACCCCGACTGCTCTAACAACTCTGTCATCACCGAGTACTACCTCTATATTAGTGTCACTCTCTGAAAGCTCTGAGAAGTACTCACGGACTCCTGTCATGTGACGTGAAGCCCCACTGTCTACATATCAGATACCTGTAGATGCTCCGCTAATCGAGGGAAAAGCCTGCTCCCTCTGAACCTGTATGGCAGGTGATCCTGCACTAAAGGACTCACACATAGTGAACGCAAACTCCCGGTCAAAACGACCTGCAAAGTCCTCAATCTCTGCTGAAGCTGCCAAACTCTGGTCCTTCCCCTTCTTCTTCTTCTCCGGACACACAACTGCATAGTGTCCCATCTTTGACAATTCCAACATTTCACCTTGGAATAGTCCTTCTGTGTGTTTACCTGTTTACCTTTACCTTTGCCTTTGCCCCCACCATTGCTTGTGGAAGCCTGCTTCTTCCCTTTGCCTTTCTTGCCTCCTGCCACCAGTGTTACATCCTCATCCTGCTCAACTGGCTTGGCTGCCCCAAGCTGACCTTTCCTGATCTCTGTCTGAATGCAATCATCCCAAAACCTCTCCCATGTGGGAAGGGTCTCACGTGCACAAACCCCATCAGCAAAGTTCATCCATGAACGGGGAGGCCATTTACTGCAATCTGTACCAACTCAGTGGGTGGAATGGCCTCTCCAATTGCTGCCAACTCATCTCTCACATTAGTAATCTTAGTGAGATATCCAGCTACACTATCATTACCCATCTTAATGTTCTTCAGTTTCTCCTTCAGAACCATTTTCCGGTTCTCATTGGTACTCTGGTAGAGATTGGACAATGTTGTCCACATCTCATGGGCATTGCTCTTTCCTCTCACATGAGGAATGCAATGGTCTTTGATTCCGTCTAGAATCAGCCTCTTACCCTTGTTGTTCTTTTTATTATAAGCAGCCAACTGAGTAGCATCAGTAGGCACAACAACAGGGGTTTGTGTGGTATGCACCATGATATTCTAGACTTCTGCCTCCTCAAAGATACTCTGCATTCTCTCCTTCCAAACATTGTAATTTGTATGCCCATCCAGCCTATCCTCCACCCTCAATCCCAATGGCATCCTGCTATCCTAAAACTGAAAAATAGCACTGTTGTAGTAAAGATAAAACCACTGTTTGTGAAAAATCAGCTTGCTGGAATTTTCTGTGAAAAATCAGCAGGCTGTAATTTTCCTCCTTATTGTCCCAAACTGCACTTTAGCACTCAAGCTCTGATACCATGTAGAAATTTCTCATTTCCCACCCTGGTTTTCAGTTTCACCTTATTTCTCCCATATAGTTAAATTCCCTTTCCCATATCCATACATTCAACAACAACTTGAAAGAAAAAAAAAATTAAATAAATAAAATAATAAATAAATAAAAATAAAATAAAATAACTAATAAAAATTAAAATTAAAAAAATAAAATAAAAAATAAAATAATAAAATAAATAAAAATAAATAAAAATAAAAATAAATAAAAAATAAAAATAAAAAGAAATAAATAATAATAAATAAATAATTAAAAAATTTGTTGAAAACACAAATTTTGGAAATTTTACAGAATGCTGGAAAATGCAGAAATAAAAAATCAACAGGTACAAACAGTAATTTAACACATTTGAACACAGTGATTTTTGGTCAATGTGATCCTGGAAAACCCCCTACAACTCTTGGGGAAAACCAGCTCGAGAGCTCTTCTTTATTTCTGAAAATGTCTTTTTTACAGTGAGAAATATTCAGCAAAAAATCAGCGAGCAAATTTACAACTTATCTCTTTTCCCGTGCCTCACAGCAAACTGGAAATTACAGCAAACAGGACAGCTATAAATGTTGTACGGCCTCCTCAATTTTCGTGCCCACTTTCAGCCTTAAATGTTGTTGTACGACCTGCATTAAATGCATTGTACAGACCTTGATTTGCGTGCAAAAAAACAACAAACTTCTTCTCGATTTTTGTGCAAACCACTCCTCGATTTTTGTGCAAACCAGCTGTATGGATTTCTAGAAAGTCGTACCAAAATCAGCCTTTCACTGTGTGCTGAATCAACTGTACAAATCTGCTTAACTGCTGCCTTGGAATGTGTGCCAAGCTGTTGTCTCATTCTCCTCCTTGTCCAGAAATCTCCCTTGCTCTCTTGCTCTCCTTCTCTCAATCTGCTCATGAAAAAATGAATGACCTCTTGCCTCCTTTTCCTCCTTTTATCTAATCCTAAGTGACTTTTGGGTAACCTCTAAATCCAATGGCTGAAATAGATTGAGATCTAGGGCTGAGATTAAATGCTCATTTAAATCTCACTTTTTATTTTTTAACTCATCCCACTTTAGTAAAGACCCACTTAGTCATTTATTTCCAAAGTCACTTTTCCTTTCTAATTTTACATTAACTTTATTAAAGTCACTTTAAAATTAGACTTTAGTAGCTTTATCACTTAAAGTCACTTTTAAATTAGATTTAACTTTATAAAAATTATAAAGTTACTTTAGGAGAAAAATTAAATTTTTTTGGACACTTTTCCCTATGCCAAAGATCAAAGCCTTAGGGAACAACCTGTCCTCCGGTACCAAATTTCAACATGAAAATACCTAAATTTAGGAAAATTTACGGTATATTGAAAGAAATTAACCATAAGATAGGTGCTAATCAATGTTAGTACATGTCTCCTACCATTTTTGGCACATAAATTGATAGGCTAAAGGGTTGTTTGGAAGAAGAAAGTTGTATCAGCCCATCTACTTCGTATAGTCAGCATCCAAATTCTTTAGGCTAATGATATTGCTCTTATGGTGAGGAATCCCTATGACCTTGACAAGTAACTAAAAGTTCTCAAAGATTTCTACTCTAGTATATATATGGATGTTAATATTGAAAAAATGACAATTATGATAAGTGCATCCAATATATCATTGATGCTAATGTTGTATTTGACATCAACAGCTTATAGGAAGTGAATTCAAACAAATATATTGAAATCTATCTTCATCACAAGCTTAATTGGAACTATAACTTTGAGAAAAGATAAATAAATGGTGGAAAACATATTATGAACTTGAAAACAATGTAAAATAATGAACCTTTGTCTATGGAATAAGCAAAAACTCATTCGAAATTCTTTGGATAAAATCTCCATTGATAAACAAATTATTGATATCTTAAAAGAGTAATGTAGTTTAAGGTAATGAAATTTAATTAATAATTTTAGTATGTTTTTGGATCTTATTGGTTATTTACAATACATTCAATTTTTTATTGATATTTAAAAAAATATATTGTAATTTAAGTTAATAGAAGTTGATTAATAAATAAAATGTAGCGTTTTTTTATCTTATTAATTATAGGAAAGGTATTGTAATTTTAAATAAAAATATATTAATATTTAAAAATAACATCATAATTATATATATATATTGGATTTTAAGAGATCTGTGGTGTGTGCTTTTCGAATCTTTGATCGGAGAGTCCACAGTAGGTGAATTTTTACACCTATGGTGTGTGCTTTTCGAATCTTTGATCGGAGAGTCCACAGTAGTGTGAATTTTTTACACCTGTGTGCTTTTCGAATCTTTGATCGGAGAGTCCACAGTAGGTGAATTTTTAATTTTTTAATTTTAAAGACAGGTTTACAATAATTAATTTGAGGAATTTATTAATATTTCATTTTAGTTTATTTTAAGAAAAGATTAGTTAATTTCAGCTAAATCTAATTTATTAAAATTTGAGAAATCAAATAATTTTGTTAATATTTAAAAAGAACATAGTAACTTTCAAGTATGTAGAGTTAAAAGCAAATATAGGATATTCAAATGAAAACCTTTAAATTTTGGGGAAGATATTCTAATGTAACATTCTTCGATAACCTCGTGGAAAAATGCATAGATTTAGAAACTTTTTACGAAATTATCAACGTGTAACTTTCCAAATTACTTATTCCATATTCCTTCATTAACCATTAGGTTAAGTCTTCTTCATTTCATAAAGTAAACTTTAGGAATGGAACAGTAAGTCACATAACATAACAACCATTGTTGCAGTGTAATACCATAAGCTTCCTGATGTAACCTTGCATCATTTCATGATTCTTTTAACTAGGTTAGTTAATCACATACTTGATAATGTAAATGTCATGTCATTCAAGGAATCAACAACATTAAAATGGCACATTCGGAAAACACATCATTGAATACCAATATACCTTGGAAACCCTGTAGGGTGAAAACCAACAAAAATTTAATTTTTATTAAACGCTCGTGAGGGTGTTTATCCCTCACTCAATGGCTTGTAAGGGAGTTCATCCCCTAACCATTGTCATAAAATCTTACAAAGAAATGTAATTTAAATACAACATATCTAGCTAGAACCTATTACAATCATCATGATATCATTTGCCCACGAATCCTCAATCTCTATGTTTTTGTGGCCAAACTATTCTCATCAATGAACCATCCTGCAGTTGACACTCCTTAATCTAAATTGACCATTAATTCTTTACCTGCCACAATGTTAAAGATAATCTATCATTTGCATAAGCCACCATCATTCCCTGCCATAGTTGTAGTTATCAACATTTGATATCGTGACTAGATAAAATATTAATCAACCACTAGTCAGTCTTTATTAGTGATGCTTCAACATCTATTCATGTGCATATATAAAACATAAACAAAATTTCATGACATGACTTCTTTAACAACTTTGCACATGCATTAATTAAAATCACTTAACTATCAAGCATGTCTATTTGCTTTTACATGTGTGTGATTATGACACATGTATATCCATATGTGCAAGGTAAAGTGACATAGAGATTTCCAAGGCATGCTTACTTGTCCCTATTCCACATGTATCACAAGAAGGGAAACACAATAATATTAAAAAACCTCCATGGTTATTACCCTCTCTTTACATAAGAAGAAGGAAAGTATCTCCAAAATAAATACCACATTAACTATTATTCCTCTTACACAAGCACACATTCCTTTCCAAAAGGAAAACCACTACAATTGTCCATTATCTTTGTGCATGTAATTAAATAATTTGTATTCAAAGGAAATTAGCCCCTTAAGTGTTTTCTTTGTGTATGAAATTATGTATTCTTTTCCAAAAGAACTAACACAATAGATGTTATCGTTATGAATGCAAATGCATGTTCCTTTAAGAGAAAACTAACGTAATAAAGACTATTCTTGTGCATGCAAATGCATGTTCTTTTCCAGAGAAAACTAACATAATAAATACTATTCTTGTGCATGCAAATGCATGTTCTTTCCAACATCATCTTTTCCAAAGGAGAGCTATTACATGAAAAACACATGCTCTATTCTAAAATAAAGCTAACATAATAGTTATGATTTCTTGCATGCTAGCACATCTTTCTTTCTGAGTGAGACTAACTAAATCTTACATGCAAAAGCACATTTCTTTTTCAAGTAACCAAATACATAACATACATTTCTCTTATTCATGCAAACACACATTTCTCTTTTCAAGATGGTAGCAAAATAAACACATATTCTTTCTAAAAGAAATTAACACATTAACTATTGTTTTGTGCATCTCACACATGTTATTTTCTAAAACTTAGCACTATAGTGTTGTTTATGGGTATATAAGCATATGTTCTTATTTTCAAGAAACTAATAAAAATAATCATATTATTCTTTTAAAGAAACTAGCTCAATAACTCTTCTATCCATGCATGCAAAACTTGTTCCATTTTCAGAAACAATTATCACATTTAGTTATTATTTTTAGGCATGCAAATTCATATTTCATTTTCAATAACTAACACAATAATTTATTTCCTACCATGCATGCAAATTCACATTTTCATTCCCTAAAATCAAATATAATAGATTATTCCTATACACATAAGCACATATTCTCTTTAAGGCTCTAATGTTTTTCTTTAGGAATCTAATGCATAAGCATCATGTGAATATCTCCTGCAATATTTTTAATAAAATAATTTAGTTTCTTTGTCTTTTCATAAGTAAAGTTCACATGCATTTCTTTTTTACGAAAAATATTATGACTTCCTGAAATCTTTTGTGTGCAACATTCCCGTGCATTCTTTTAAGAGAAGCAACATTCCTAACATATCTTGTTATATGCATGGATTAAACAAAACCATTTAAGAACACATATATCCCTACAATATTTTAAATGCACAGTAACTTTGTGAGACTTTCCAAATAAATTAATCAAAGTAACTAGACCTTTGCACACAAAATAAAGAATTAATTTATCAGAATTGTGAACCTTCCCTTCGATTTAAGTTAGAATACGTTACCTTTCATATCAAAATGAAGTGCAGCCCAAAGGAAAATCATGTTCCAAACAAGCGAAATATATAACATTAACTCATATGTCAGTGTGTGGATCACAAGACATGGCACAACATCATTACATAACACCCTTGGGCTGAGAACGTGGCCACATGACATAATTTATGCCCAAAAACTGTTAAATTCAAATAGCATAAGTATAAGGCATATGAATTAAAACAAACAATTGTTTCATGCTCACAACATGTATTCATCTCCCAATGTAATAACATAAATGATACATTACAAACCCTTAAAAATGTAACCTTTCAAAAGTGTAATTTTTCAAGACAGACCCACAGTATTACCAATCTTTTGTATATGCACACATGTAACATCATCATTACCATGGTCAAACATAGGTAGCAACATTGACAATAAACATATATTGTATTATTGCCACCTGGATTTTAAACACTCTGCCTTCATTTATTTAAATAATTTCATTCATGCCAGAACCGTATAATGATGGACATATATGCATTATCAAATAATCATATCATGCATGGAAATATCTGCAAATAATATTTGTGGTCTTACCCCTTTTTGATCATGGTTAGCAATAAACAAAAATTATTGCGATGATAGAAACAAGTATTCATGGTCAATCCAAATATTTGTATAATAACACAAAATTTCGAAATTCTGGAGTAAGTGTTAATCCATTTTTATTTTTAAATTAAATTTATATCTACCATTCTTATTTTATATTAAGATATTGTTTGTTTGGCACTCTTTAGGGACCACAATGAGCCCATTTTTTGGAATGCCAAAGTTCAAGGATTTTGTACATCATTTGATTGTTTTTCTTATTCATGAAGTTAAACAATGAGGGATATTTATATTTGGTTTGGTATGTAATGTCTCCAATTAGTAAATTTAACGATTATTAATAACATAGTGATGTCTTTTTCTTAGTGGATCACCTAGTTAATCTATAATTGAACAATAATACTTAAATTGCACTTAGGAACATTTCATTAAATAGTTAAGTAAATAACACTTCGCCAAACCCCTATGAGAAAATGAATGCAATGATTACAATATGGGAAATTTCTCAAATGAATACAATGATTACAATAGGGGCAATTTCTCAAGCATTTACACAACAATCATACCAAACACAATTATTGAACAAACACCAAAATATCAAGTCATTTTTATTTATTAAGTACATTCAAGGATTATATTTATTTGAGAGAACCTGGTGGATGTATCATACTTCTTGTTCAATAGAATTGATCTATCCACATGCCAAGGGGACAAATTGATCTTACTAACCAACTCAGGCATCCTAAATTTTCATTACAATGGACCCCCTCAGCCCTCAATCCAATTAATACTTGCCTAATCAATGACTACAGGGAACATTGGTCTCGACTACCTGCATTGAAGGTTGGATGAGTTAAACCCTCAACATTAATGTTGCAAGTTACTTTTCCAATTCTTGACCTCTGCTATAAGCAACGAGTTGATCTCTCAATTCAAAATTGATTTCTACCAATTACTCCAGTAACTTGAGCTGCGACTTTCCAAAGATTGTGATAATAACTCTGCCTCTCCACAATGGGTCTGATATGTTGCTATAATAATTACAAAGACCCAATGCTACATGTGTTTCAACTATACTCAATTATGCCAAGTGATTGAGGCACAACTCTCATACATGATCAATACAAATATAAACCCTGGATTGACCCTACAAAGATCTTCATACACTTTAAGACCTGTCACTAATGAATACATTTTCCAAGCTTTGTCATAGTGAAGAGAGGCTTGAACCTGGTATCAATTCAACCTTTTCTTGACACCCAAAAACTCGGACATGTTCTGGTACATGTGACTAGGGTTACACCTTAATTTTTATAGGGAATCTCATCCCTCTTATGATTTCTTCAATGCATTTACCCTCTTCCATAGTTTTTAACCTTAATGAAGGGTTTCAGCCTTGAGGGTTTCTCCACCATTTCAACCAACATAAATAAATCAATCCCTAAATGGAATTTGGCCCTAAACTCGGCCCCTTCAACGAATACGTACCCCTGGTCAAGGAAAATCATCACACGCAATGAATTTGAACCCTTGTTTTACCTCTAGTGAAGAAATGTGAACCATATCTAAAGAATTTGACCCAACAGTTGAATTTGGCCCCACAAACAACTTGGTGTGGCAACAAGTTGGTCCCCCCAATTATTAATTCTGCCACTATAAAATACGAGTTTCTATAAAGATGAATAATTCTTTGTCCATCTGCCATGATGATAGATAACAAATTCTTTAGATGAGCTCCAATGAGGGATCTAGATGACCCCTTCTCTTTGCCTTTGATATGGAGCACAAGTGAAAAATCCTAAAGTCATAAGGTACTAGCTAGATCACCATCCAAAGGATTTACATGTTGCCATGTGTTATCACATGTTTCATCTATTCCAATCTGAAAGTGGCTTCTACCCTGTTCTTTGACCCCTAAAGTATCATCACAACCCACAATTTCTTCCTTTTCGCTACCAGTGATCGTATATTGTTAACCCATCTATTGTTGTATTACTAACCTGAGGTAATATTTAGGAGATGAAATCATGGAAAAAGTCCTCACCCACTTGAAATATCATCTGATAATGTAATGATGAGAAATATAACTCCATCTCTTATCTTCTAGCCAATACTCTCTCCATGAATTATCCTATTCTGGAAGCTTTGCTCTTGTTGGCTCAACCTTCTTTGTCTATCTTTTCTTACCCAATGCCTACTACTTACTCATATCTCTATGCTACAAGTAGCTTCCTTGCTCCACTCCACACAACTTCCTAGAGTATATATCCTTTGGTGAACCTACTACTACTGGTCTTCCAACAATATTGAGGCAACTTTGTAATAATTTTCCCATGCTAAGCTTCTTGTTTACCTGTGGTTTACCACTTGGCTTGATAGTATTTGAATGCCATTATGTTGGCTATCATGTGATTTAATCTTATTCTCCAATGGAATAGTAAGGAAATGTGTAAGCTCGGTCATCCGGTCACCCACTTTGAAATTATAATTGTAGCCCTACACCACTGGTAGACCTGCTATCAAATCCTTGGTTGTACTTCCTTGAAGCTTTCGTTGCTCCAATATGCTATAATTGCATACCAAAAATATTCTATCAGGAACCTGAGTTTCAATGCTCCTACATTTCCTTCCATCTGTGCCTTCATCTTTAAAATTATAGAAGCTACAACTTCTAATGCTCACACGCAAACTTGTTTATAGAATATTTCCACAACAAGTGGGATATCCAATCAACAATAATTCTCGTAAGAATGTACACTACTAGTCTCCAAGGGAGAGTCTAAGCCACAATGTCTTCTTCTTCCTACCATTTGTGCTTCCTTGCTCTATCAAGTTCTAGTGTATGATGGAATTATCCACCTGGATCCCATTGCCAAGTATCGAATCTATCATCCCCAATACCTGAAAGTTATTGTTGTGTTGTAACCCTTGCCAAAAGTGTCTTCCCATAAATTCCCCACTTGGTAGGGTACCAACTCATAAACTCCCTCCATTTTAACTCCCATGGGTTTCTCGTATAAGAGATGTCAACCATAAGCATAACACTTATGGAGTCCATAACTTCCCAGCGAATGTCTCTTCCATCAATTGTCAACCATACCCAAAAAATACCACCATGCTAACATTGTGCTTCTCTGATTACAATTGGGACAACGATATGCCAAAGTCACAATCTCCTAATCATGTATCCCAATGCATTAACCCTCCTTTAGAAACCACCTGTAACATTGGATTCATGTGGATTTATGGTGTTGCAAGCCCTATATATGTATTGCTGAAGAGGGTTGCTCCATAACTCAAAAATGGATTTCTGTTGCTGTCTCCTTAGAACTTCTAATTGACCCTTAACATTGGCAGGGTTAACAATTTTCCTCACATTCCTAACTCTTAAGGCCTTAAGCTCATGATCTTGTTGTAATATGGAGTCCTTAAGCACCTTGATTTCCTCCTTTGTTGCACAAAATCATTTTGTAAGATATTCAATTTTTTCCTTGGTATCTTCATAAATGAGTCTTGAGCTACTTCAATTGTAGGCGTATAAGGAATGCCCATTTTACAAACCTTAGAAGGCAGCATCTCAATTTCTATCAAAGGATGGGCTTTAATCATGGCTCTATCCCCTTTAGATCTACAATCTCCTTTGTCCTTCTTCGCTTCTAATAATGTCTATGCTCTAATCTTCTTTATCACCTTCATGAAATTTTTGTTATAGTTTTCGAATACCTTTGTTAGGTTCTTGTTATTGTCCCTAAGGATTGGCAAAATTTCTGGCAAGCGCTCTTGTAAGTTAATTGTGTTCATGTTTTCCTCTAACTCTATAATTTTTCCCAAGGAACCCATCAATGTACTACTGAACTAATATCAAAGGTAACTTGGACTCTACCTTCCACTAAAAATTCCCATCATGTTGATAGGATGCATAGCTTTGGTGCCACTATAATGTCCCCAACTAGTAAATCCAAAGATTATTGAGAACATTGTGATGTCCCTTACTGAATCACCTAATAAGTCTAGAAATGAACAATCGTACTTAAACTGCACTTAGGGACATTTCGTCAAACAATTAAGTAACTAACACTTTGTTAAACCCTTGTGAGAAAATAAATGCAATGATTACAATAAGGGGTAATTTCTCAAGCATTTACACAACAACAATACCAAACATAGTTATTGAACAAACACCAAAACATCAAACACTTTTTATTTATTAATTAATTTCAACGATTACATTTATTTGAAAGAACCTGATGGATGTGCCATACTTATTTTTTGACATAAATTATCTACAAAGCTCGACATGCCACGAGAACGAATCAATCTTACTAACCAACTTGGTCATCCTAAATATCTTCTGCGTTCCAAGGGACCCTTTTAGCCCTCAATCCAATCAATGCTTGTCTAATCAATGGCTGCAGGGAACATTGGTCTCGATTGCCTGCTTCGAGGGTTGAATGAGTTAAACCCTCAACACTTATGCTACATGTTAAATTTCTAGTTCTCAACCTATGTTACCGAGAAACAAGTTGGTCTCTTCATTACAAATTAGCTTATACCAATTACCCCGATAACCTGAGCTACGAACATCCAAATATTGTGACAATTACTCTGCCTCTCCACAATGGGTCTAATTTGCTACTACAAGAATGACAGAGACCCATTTCCATAGGTGATTCAACTATGCTCAATTTCACCTAACAATTGAGGCACAACTCCTGTCCATGATCAATACGAATACAAACCCTGGCCCGACCCTCCAACGATCTTCATACTCTCCACAACCTGTCATCGATGAATGATTTTTCTGAGCTTTGTAGCGACAAAGAGGAGCTCAACCCTGCTACTGATTTGACCTTTGTTGATAGCCAAAAACTTTGGTATGCACAAATAAGGTTTAAAACCTTCATTTTTATAGGGAATCTTAGCTCTCTTTTGATTTCTTCAACGAGTTTACCCTCCTCCATGATTTTCGACCTTAATGAAGGGTTTCAGCTTTGAGGGTTTCTCCACCAATTTGACCAACATAAATAAATTGACCTGCAAATGGAATTCAACCCTAAACTTAGCCCCTTCAAGAAATATGTACTTGTTCTCAAGGAAACCCATGATAGATAATGAATTCAAACCCTAGTTTGACCTCCACTAAAGAAATTTTGCCCATATCTAGAGAATTCGATCGAATAGGTGCACTCGACCCTGCAAATAGCTTGGTTTGTCAACAAGTCAATCTCCTCAATTATTAATTCTTCCATTACAAAATATGAGTTGCTATAAAGATGAATAATTCTCATTCCAACTCCCATGATCACATACAAACAAATTGTTTGACCGAGCTCCAGTGAGGAATCTGGATGATCCCTCCTCTTTACTGTTGAAAATGTAACTAGTGTCGGTCTTCATAATGTAATACAAATGTATCAATTATATACTTATTATATTCATTTATTACATTCATTATTATTATTTTTATTTTTAGTCAAAACATGTTCTTCATGCTTATAGGGTCAATTAAGTCAAAAGAGAATTTATTATGAGTCAACGAAAGGTAATTAAGTCAAAGTCTCATTTGGAATTATTGTAAGAAAAGAAAATTTATTTTATTTTGAATCAAAAGAGTCAAAATCTCATCCACAAACTAAGTCGGCCCTCCCTAGACAAGTTGGCCTAAAGAGGCAACTATTCAACATCTTGGACATGTATAAATATAAGGTAGTTTGACCTCATTCACTCACTCATCACTCACATCGATTTACGTGCCAAAGACAAGAAGAAAAATATCGATGTCAAAGGAAAGAGAATAAAAGTCAAAGAAGAGAGAAATTCAAGTATTTTGGCTTGTTTCTGTTCACACATTTGAAGATTCTAGGGCAACTTTGTGAAATTACAGGTCCAAAATTATGTGGTTTGACCAGATTTGACAAGGTTTGACCAACGTTGAATTTGAATTGGTTAGAGGAGATTTGAAATATATTCATTTATTACGTCTTCCATATCTCACTTTGATATGATTCTATAACAAGAGGATTTTTAGGATTTCCCCCTTGTGGGGTTTTGCCTTGGCTTGGAGCATAATTTCTTGTGCCCTTTGTCTCTTTGTGATCTTCATGCTTTCTACATTTACGGTAATTGTTTGATGAAGAGAATATATATTTAATAAAAAGCCAACTGTAATATTCCTTTTTTTTGGATATGGTCAAAGTGGACAAAATCTACCCATGGTATTTTCCCATGGCATTGACCCATGGTATTTGCCTTCATTTTTCGAGGAAAAACAATAAAATAAAGTCTCTAGAGATTCAACCAAGCCTATAAAGGGGATAGGAGCCTAACTGTGGGAACATTCTGAGTTACCTATCTATTTTGTCTTGTTGAGAACTTGGCGAGGCCAGTTCTAGTTTGATCCCGGGACAAAAAACCTGCAGATACTTTGTCTGGTGGATCCATCCAGGGTCCACGATTGTGCTTCAGTCTTTTGTTTTCTTATTTGA
>APFE031465717.1:4090-15954 GCA_000404065.3 Pinus taeda | reverse complement strand
TTTCAAGTTGATGGGCTCTAAGTTCATTTTTGATTCCAAAAACTTTAGTAAGCTGCTCCATTGCTTTATCAGGAGTATCAATCTTTGCAATATGGAATCTAAGATCGGGTGAGATAGACATCCCTATCAACCCACGTGCTTGATCTTGTCTATTTTCCCATTTAGCTACCTTATCTTCATCTTTCGGTTTGGTTTCTTGGCCTGAGGCTATTCTGTAAAGACCGTTACTTCTAAGTAAACCCACAATGTAGGACCACCATTGGAAGTAGTTGGTGCTGTCAAGAATAACTTGGCATGGACTTTCCATTTTAACAGAAACTAAAGCTATATATGCTGAAACTAAGTGTTCCAATGGAAATATCTCAAAAAATTAGGCTGGTTAAAAAAAAACGGCTCTAAAAACGGCTTCCGAATGAAAACGTTATGGCTTTTTGAAAAAAAGTTGATGAAGGCGCCGACGAAGTGCGGGAATGTGCGGAAATGAAAAAAACGCCCCTTTTTCAACAAAAATGAGATTTGAACCCAAGACCTCTACTCTCATAAATTAGCTTTGAACCAAGTGAGCTAAACAAAAAGTTTGAGAGAGAGAGAGGGGGGAGCTTTGTTTTCTTTTGGTCACTGAAGCTTTGGATTGTGTGCTTGCTTGAGAAAGCTCTTTTTCTTCCTACAAAACAAAAACACAAAACCCAACACGGACATACAAAAAAAAACAAGCCTTATGGCTTAAAGTTAGCTTTACCCGGAAACTAAATATTTTCCTCAATGTTTCTGATTTTCCGAGATCACACTAAGGCGCATGGAAAAGAGCATACACATGAGAAAAATCCTTCCTTTATGTTTCTGATTTGCCCAGATCGCATAGAGTCGCAGAGCAAAGAGCATACGCAGAAATGAAAGGTATAGATCCGGTAATAAAAAGAAGCTAAATAAACCGAAATAATAAACAGAGAGAAAAAGAATGACTGTAAACTGCAAATAAACATTGTATACCTCCAGATCTTAAAAATGGAGCAGCTAGGGCTACCGGAAACCTTTTCGCATGAAACGAAAGGGGTTCCTCACTGGAACAGATTCTCCCAACACAACATAGCAGTCCTCTCGACCCGAAAGCAGTCAAAAATAGTAGATCTAGGAGATGGCAGTCGGATGCAGTTCTACCGGCTTCAGATTTGGATCACCAACGGGCGCGACCCTCAAAAAGATTTGATACCATGTAGGAATTTACAGGGTAAGTTCCTCAGACAGAACACCAAAGGAAACCGCTCACAAACAGATCACAGATCAATACACCAGTATTTTGACGTGGTTAAAACCCTCAAAGAGGGAAACAGTCCACGGCTTGAGGCAACGCGGCCACTTCAGGCAATTTATTAATAAAAGAATGAAAATTTACATAAGCTTCTCTCATGAACGGTTAACCTACAAATGACCCTCCATGCGCTTTAAATAGAATTCATGGACCAATCGGGTGTTAAGCCACGGATCAAGTGTCGGTAATACCAAGGAGAGAATGAATCGTCGGATCACTACATATCATGACCGTCAGATTGTAAGTTACAAATGTACATAGTAAAGAAACACACTTTACCTAACTCTATACTAGACCAAGTTATACTTAACTATTCCTATGTGTCGGAATATCCTAACACACAGCGTAAGGGTAGTCTTCGATCATCAGCTTCAACCCGTAGGGCATTGATGAGTCCACCACTACCATACCCCTGTCAAGTTGTAGCCACATTCAGGTAAAAATGTTAATCAAAATTCAAATGGTTGGCACAAAGATGAGGCTCAGATTTTAATCAGTATTGATTACTGTTTAGAAAACAAAGAGCACTAATCAGCACAGCATCATACCAGAGTTTGGATTCCATACATAAAACATTAGAGTAAAAAACAGAACTGACTGAAAGAAAAAAATTGTATACAGAGAGATACAATATAATTGTAAGGAGATCGTCCATATTTATAATAAATTGGGAGAAGCCCAACATTGAAAACTGGTCTTTGGACAGTTCACCAAGCAAGTAATGATAGGTCAAATGTGCACAGTAATTAGATCACTGACCTAAATAAATTTTAGTCTTTAACTCCATGGTGTATGTACAACAACAATTATGATTACCTTTTCATGAGATCTGCAGGTAACCCTTGTTCGTCAAGCCTCCATTGCCTGTACACAACCGAAGAAATCTTCAAGGCATACTTTCCAGTAAACATTGTTCTTTCAAGAATGCCTCCGCCATTTATAAGAATCTGGCGAGCCAGAGCATTGATGTTGATTGGGTCTTGGAAATGAGGGCTCAATAGCTTGTGAACGGGATGCATCACACGCAGCTGTCTGTTAGTAGCAATAATAAATGGTTCCGTAACTGCATGAGTCTTGAGCCTGAAAGAATCCGACCATTACAGTCTCAGTCTGGACTATATATAGAATGATATTGTAAATATCAAACAAATTATACAGGTATTCTATTAGTTGTGGCTATTTGGGTTTTACCAGTGACTGATAAGCTGATGGTAACCAGAATCATTAACGGTCACGTACGCTTTAGCTAGCTGCCATAGAGCTCCTTCTGCGCCTTCCTCTGCTAGAGTAAACACCTTCCCAACACTTGCCCGATCTTCTGAAGGGGGTAGGCTCAACTCGATTGCAACTGGCCTTAATGTGCCATCCTTCTTCAGGAAGAGAATTGAACGAGAAGCATATGTCTTGGTGATAGACAGAGCATTTATTCGATCCAGATGCGGTATCAAGGCGTCATGGTTGTCCAGAATGAAGAGTCTGTTATCCCAGAGAGGCTGAAAATATCATATCCATCTATGAATACATGAATCTCACTACTGCTGTAGATCAAAAGACAAGCCAAATTACAAGGAACAAGCATTGAGTTGGATCAATATACCTACTCCACTGTTAGACCGTCGAGATTATTTTCGATGTGTGAAGCAGTAATAGAACTAATCTGAGGACCAGACATCAAAGAGTCCAGTTTACTTCTCGGAGGAAAACTGTGTGAATTCAACCATTCACAACATTAAAATTATGTAGCCTAAGCTTAATTAAAAATAGAGAGGAGACAGATGGGGACTAGAGATCTGTTGATTACTTGGAGTCTCTGTATAACAAGAGGATTGACTCCGGCCAGCATCTGGCGCGCAAATTCTTCATCTTTCCTCCATGCAAATTCGTCATCTGCACCTATTAATCTCATTTCCAGTAAGTTCAATTATTCAGAATCTGATAGAAATCAAGCACAGAATAAGAAGATGCATGGACGTGTTTGGAAGAGAAATACTCACGGGCTATAACTTGAGGAAGGGGATACTTGAACAATTTTTCGCCGTCTGTTGTAAGAAACTCTTTGACAAGCTCAAAGGGAATGAAATTTTTGGCAGCTTCCAGAATTGAGTTGGCAACTTTTTCCCATCGGAAAAGAGCTTCTTAATGTCTTTAAAGGAGTCGAACTCATTCATAGTTGAATCAAACAGCGATTTCAGCTCTGGTACCAGGAATTGAACAATTGCCTTGAGGGAATGCACTAAGAAATCAGACATTTTCAAATTCCCAAAATGCTCATCTCGCGGGACACATCTTGTACTGCTTACAGCATCGACACCCAAAATCCAGGCTCCGATGTCACTGGAGAAACTGCAGCAGCAATGGCTGTCGCGTCCATCGTTTTCTGAACATCCGACTCCTCTTATTCTCAAAGTCTTTTCAAACTGCAACTCAGGGAAATTAAAATATGGGCGACTAATAAGCATCTAATGACCGCCATTGCCATGAGCGAGAATGGCGAGACGAAAATTTACGAACCGTTTCAGTTTCATGAACCGTTTTTTATCAACGATCAAACTTTGTTCAATCGTCTAACACCACAAATCCATGGTGAACAATAGGACACGGTGATGGCTGGGGCAATTCATTTCAAAGGGAAATGCCTTACGGCGTAAATATTATTTTATTTCAAGAGATAAAAATAGAAAGAATAAACCAATAATTGAATTATTGTGTAATCCTTAATATTTATATTGTGTTTAGAGAAAGCTTCAGAGTTTTCTCCTCCTCCATCTTTCCCTTTTTCTTTGTTTTCAAAATAAAGATCCTCTTAATTATTTAATATTATTTTATTTTAAAAGATAAAAATGGAAAAAGTAAAGTAATAATTGAATTATTGCATAATGCTTAGTATTTGTATTTGTATTTGGAAAAGTATTTTTCTTTGTTTTCAAAACAAAGATCCTCCGTCTTTTCAGATGAGTCTTTGCTGACTATTCAATATTATTTTATTTCAAGAGATAAAGATAGAAAGAGTAAACCAATAATTGAATTTTTAAATTCAAGCTTTTGTGATCCATAATGAATAAGAAAAATCTTTATGTAGAAATCACATAACAGAAGTTTTTGGCCGACGCATTTTGAACGAACCAGTGTGGTTCATCATCAGGCCCAGATGATGAACCACACTCGTTGGTTCGAAATGCATCGGCCAAAAATTTATGTTATGTGATTTCTACCAAAAGACTTTTCTCAATAATTGAATTACTACATAATGCTTAATATTTATATTTGCATTTGTCGAAGCCTTTAGCATTCCCTTCTCCTACCTCTGTGTCCTTGCCCTTTCCCCATGTTTTTTGGTTTATATATTGATAAGTTGGAAGCTTGGTTAAGCAACGCAGATGGAGAAGGGGTTCATCTAGCAAGCTATGTGGTAAAGTTGCTTCTATATGCAGATGATCTTATTCTAATCTCAAAAACAGCGCGTGGATTAAGAGAACACTTAAAGGTCTTAAAACACTTCTATCAGGAGGTGGGGATGCAAGTGAACATTAATAAGACCAAAATCATGATTTCCTCTTTAAGTAGAAAAGACAAACCCAACTCTTTTCTTTCGAAGGTAGTCCTCTCAAGATAGTGAAGGAATACAAATATCTTGGGATTGACTTCCACCATAAGCTCAATTGGGAGACTTGTAGGGCGAAAAGAATTCAAGGAGGATGGAGAGCCTCATACTTACTCCAAAATAGGTGCAGAAAGACTGAGCTTTGGGATTGGAAAACCAAGAAAACCCTTTTTGGTTTGTTGGTTACGTTGGTTGTTCTCTATGGTTGTGAGGTATGAGGAAGTAGCATGTCAACTTGTAGCCGCAGACAAAGAATACCGAAGTAACTAGTTACTAGCAATCTCAAAGTTAAAGCCATAGTCCCGTATGAAATCCTTTTCGTTGAAGCAGGTACTTTCCCATTGGAGGCAACAACGATAAATGGGTTAATAAGTTACTTAAAAAGGACTAAAAGCATGGATAACCAACATTGGCCCAAGATAGCTATGGAAGAGGAATTAGATCGTAGGAAGAAAACTTGGATGAAGCAAAACAAAAAGTGGTTAAGTAAGTGGGATATCAAGCTACATGAATGTCCTAGCACCAATGAAGAAATAAAAAAAAAATTGTGATGGAAAAATTTAGGATGCCATGTGGACTAATCACAATGGACGTAAAAAAACATACTACACCAAAGAATTCAATCTAATTGTGACCATGGGGAGAAAAAATATTTAGCGGCAGTTATTAAAGAAAAAACAAGGGTGCTAGTGGCACATTTGAGGACAGGGTCACATCACTTTAGATGTAAGAGTGGTAGGTGGAAGATCCCAAGGAAGTTTGGGAAGAAAGAACTTGTATTTTATGCAATAAAGGTGTGGTGGACACTGAATGGCACTTTGTCATGGAGTGTGCAGCCTATGAGAATATCCGCAGTCAGTATAAAAACAATCTAAAGGTTGACAACATGTAAGATGAATCAAATTGCTAGCCTTCTAGTCAAGACTCATAGCAAAAGATCCGACATGGAAAAAAATATGAAGATGAGTTAAAGTTGTTATTTTCTTGGTCCCTTAAGTTGTTCAGCATCATGAACATCATTAAAAGCATTCATTCATTCATTTCAAAACAAAACAAAAATGCTCCACCCTTTCAAATAAATAGATGAGTTAAACCAGTTATTCTCTTGGTCCCTTAAATTGTTCAACCTCATAAACATCATTAAAATCATTCATTCATTCATTTCAAAACAAAACAAAGATGCTCCCCCTTTCAAATAAATTCTATCTGCCTTCCTTCCATTGTTTCTGTTCAGCGCAAGCCTTCTCTTGATATTTAATCATGACGGCCTTCCTTTCGGTGTTTCTTTTCAGCGGAAGCCTTCTCTTGAATTTTAGTCATGACCTTTGCTCCACCATACATCCTTTGAAAATTTGAGCAAATAGTCTACGAAGTGTCCATAAATATGGCACTGGGCACTGAAATGCAATCCTCAAATAATCTAACTACTGCGTGTAGTTACAGCTTTTCCTTCAAATTTCGATGGCCTTTTAAAGCCCCTCCTTTAGACCTATATCAACCAAGAAATGGGCCACCGCCCTCGAGGGGTTCCTTTTGAACCTGTCATCCATGTCAATGAAGCATCCTACGCTATCTCCAATAGACTTGAAAAGCTGCAAAGGCCAGAGTTTAATGCTTTGAGATTGTTCTCCTTCTGAAATTACTTTCGAACCGCAGTGTCTGTTTTGCACAAGCATGTTTATGGGCATACAGAACTTATAGTTTATTCTCGTGAACAGGGTAATGGTTATGTAATACTAATGCTTAATTTCACTTCCAGAAGCAGCATTAGCACTCATTTTTCCTAATCTTTTTTATATAAATTTTGATGTCAGACACATATTTAGTTTTTTACAGTACTTGATTTGAGATGTTGCCAACAATATTGATCAATGGAACAAATTTCCTGATCTTTTTAACTTTTGATGTCAGGAACATATTTAGTTTTTTTTATAGTACTTGATTTGAGATGTTGCCACATACGGGAAGGATGTTGTGACAATTTTGATCAATGGAACAAATTTCCTGATCTTTTTAACTTTTGATGTCATGAACATATTTAGTTTTTTTTATAGTACTTGATTTGAGATGTTGCCACATACGGGAAGGATGTTGTGACAAATTTGATCAATGGAACAAATTTCCTGATCTTTTTAACTTTTGATGTCAGGAACATATTTAGTTTTTTTATAGTACGTGATTTGAGATATTGCCACATACGGGAAGGATGTTGTAACAATTTTGATCAATGGAACAAATTTCCTGATCTTTTTAACTTTTGATGTCAGGAACATATTTAGTTTTTTTATAGTACTTGATTTGAGATGTTGCCACATACGGGAAGGATGTTGTGACAATATTGATCAATGGAACAAATTCATGTTATGTTGCAGTAGATGCAAGAGGATGCAATCAAACATGGCAGGGTCGTGGATTCTGTTCTAAATCAAGTAAGATTTCAAGCATTTCTTAAATCAATTAGAATGATGTTAAATATAAATTATACAATGATATTGTTTGCAACTATTTTAAATTTGGCAAGTTGTATATCTAGAATAATTTCAGGTTTTTGTTCATGTTTTGGTTTGTTTGCAATGTACAGATATAAATACTTGAAGTCTGTTCAAATTTTTGGAGGTTTCAAATATTTGGAGGCATTATCAATAGGACTGTAGGCATTACCCATAGGTTTGTAGGGTAAGAGGATACAAGTAATATGAAAGCAAGTCTTATAGCTCACTCTGACTTCTAACCCACTCTAGCCTCTAAAATTTTAGTGTTTGGAATTAATTTGTATGTAATCCCACCAATGTTGAGCCACACATAAACAAACACCAATAAATCTATATGCCCCACAAATTCCAATCAACAAAGCTACAACCTTCCATGACCTTGACAAATGGCCCTGACAAACGCTGTGGGGAGAAATCTGAAAGTATATTTTTAGTTATTCTATCGTAACGCTTCTTGATGAGAATATCATCAACTGCGAGTTTCAGCACTTCAGGAGGGCTTCAGTTGGCCTGTAAAGAATGGCTACCACAGGCCATCCCACACCTTCACTATACACTTATTGGTTAACAGCATACTTCGACAACAAATGACATGACAATACTTGAGTAGGAGAACATCACTGGGTGTATCAATCAGGAAATCAGTCACCCCGACTTAATGCAACAAGTCCATCAAGTCTTCAAGAAGTTGGACGGCAATGTTGTTAGACTCCAATGCAAGCAGGTTCCTCAAGAACATTTTGGTGCGGATATGGGATACGATAATCCGCAGAAGGGAAAATGCATTGTAGCACTTCTCGAATCAGATCTCATGGGACATTTGGACAATGATTTGAACCAGACTACAACGAGGAACCTACTCGCATTGGACTTCATCGACATAACAGAGAGAGAGGAGAGGAGAGAACTGCCAATATATAGGTACGCACTTAAGTTAACTTGTGATTTCTCTTTTCTTTTAATGATATGAACTATAAATGGATATGTACATAAAAATAACGATTTGCCCCAATATTTGTTTAGGATAGGTAAATTTTCACTTGTGATTTTTCTTTTCTGTTGACCAACATGAATTGCAAGTAGATAGATTTTCTTAATGATTGTTTCTATATGGATTTTTTATAATGATTTGTGAATTTTTATGGATATTACATGAGATAGTTTGTCACAACATATTAGATAAAATATATGGAAAAATTGAAATCTATATTACTAAGGTTCATTTTCTTTAGATTTCTGAATTTATTGAATTACTGTAGTCTATGGAATACAGAAAATAGAGAATAGTAAAAAAATTAACACCCACAAATCACAATGACACAAGATATGTTTTGGGAAACCCATACCAGAGAAAACTTAGTTGGAAGGTGAGGTTGTTCTGCTCTCTCTTTCTCTAAATGGAAATGGATGTAAGGAGCGAGACATATGGCTCGTGGGTTGCTACAAAACACAAACTATCTTTGTTTGCTCTCTCTCTATCTACTCTTAGCTATTATATTCATTTATGGAACAAAATGTGCTCCAATAAAATGGAATCTCTTTTTCTCTTAGTGGCTCACTTATGGCACAACTAGATAAGTTTGAATCTTTTAGCTCTTAACTAGAGTTATGATATTGACCCTTCTAGAGTTTTCTTCAACATGATCACATGGCTAGCCCCTTTTCATGAGTAATGGGGCTGGCTTGGCATCCTCTCGAATCACAGTGGTCAAAGTAGGAAAATCAACTTCCAGATGGCATAACTTTTGCCTATGGACTCCATTTGAGGTCTTTCTTTCACCATGGAAATGTATCTGAGTGTAGAACAACACCAAGGGGTTTGGCGCAAGAGAAAGTTTTTGGACCCCAATAATGTTAGAAAATGCTTCAAATTGCCCCGAAAGGTTTAAAACCCCACTTTGTTAAACTGGGATCATCCAATAAAAAGTAAAAATAGTCCTGTGAGTTGACTCCTTCAAATTTTCCACTCTAAAAGTATGTAGATGGATTGCAAATAATAGAATTGGGAAAATATAATTTAATGACGAAATTTTTTTAAAAAATCAATTAAGAGATAACTAAATACAATACAATAATATGCTTGCTTATGTTATTTCTTTCATGTATTTTGAATGAATCATTAGCTCGTTTCATCTACTTTGCTAGAAGATATCCCTAGGAACTTCTCAACAGGCCTCCATAATCTAGATTCTATTCTAATCTAATCCATTACTCCTCTCAATCATGATGAATTTAACCTCCTCTCCTTACCGCTTTCATCTGTTTCTTTCGCAACAACATTCTTAGCAAGCAAGCAAGTGGTGCTGCTACTAAGAATTCCATCTATCTGTTGTTTATAAATGCATCCTCTATAATGTCTGTGTGCTCTAACATAAACTCTAGCAAGCAATTATTTCTTTCAACCAACCAATATAAACCAACGCAATTAGCAATATGTTTGTCCTTACTGCCCATTATTCTCATTCATGCGGCTAAAAAACAATTGGGGCTGGTGATATTAACTATTGCCATTGACTGGAATGGGCAAGTTGCATGGCTATAATTATAACAATTTTAGGATTGCTTTTTCCTTCCCTGATATTGATCAATCCATATCAATTGCATTCACTCATTCTTCATATATGGCAGGGAAATGCATAATTCCTATATATTAAATCTTTTTGAGTATGTGCATGTTTTTCTTGCTTTTCATTATTATTATTATTATTTTGCTTTATATATTTAGATTGCTTTTTTAGATGAGGTAATTCAATATTTGAAAATAATGTTGTAAACATTAGTATTGGGATAAAATTGGCAAAGGTATGAAAAAACAAAAAGTCATAAAAATTGAGAAAATATAAATAATAATCAGCAAAAATTAGCTAGGTCAAAAAATCACAATTTCACCATAAAATCAAAATGTTTACAACACTACTTGAAAGGGCCTCATGCTCAACAACATTTGTTATAGAGGAACTGCTCTCCACTAGAATGTGAATGTGAAAGATGCCAATCTCTATTATGGGTTAGCATTGAGGCCAATGTCTGTTAGGCTATAGTGCCCATGCTCAACAACATTTTCTATAGAGGAACTGCTCTTCCTCTCCACCGGAATGTGAATGTGAGGGATTCCAATGTCTATTATGGGTTAGCATTGAGGCCAATGTCTGTTAGGCTATATAGTATTTAACGATGCAAAACAAATGTACAATATATTCATAGCTTAGTCTAAACTGTGGACGCTGCTAAAATTCAATTCGTTCCTGTTCTTGTTGATATGGTTAGTAGAGTCAATCATAAAGAAGACAAGTTCACATAGCCTAAGAGGAGGCACCTAGGGTGCTAAAACATACCCTCCAGAAAACATACCATTCAAATCTTTGTATATACAACCATTCATGTTCTTGTTGATATGGTTAGTAGAGTCAATCATAAAGAAGACAAGTTCACATAGCCTAAGAGGAGGCACCTTGGGGTGCTAAAACATACCCTCCAGAAAACATACCATGCAAATCTTTGTATATACAACCCTTTTGGTCTACATCATTGTCAATGAATGTTATAAACTTTTTTATCTTGCAATAAATGATATTCTTGTGTAGAAAAATAATATAATTGAAATCCCTCCGTTCCTGATTAATGGAAATCCATTTTAGGTAGGCACTAAAGGAAGGCCATCTCTTCTTCCTCTCACATTGTTGTCTTTGGAGCTATTTTACTATGACACACTGCAATTTTTTTTTTTGTTGAAGAATATTTTATTTATATTGTAGCACCCCTGGAGGAAAAGAGTGGAGACAATGTCAAAAGAGAAGGTATTTATGGTTTTCAAAATGGAAAAAAAATGGAAATGTGCACCCAAAAACTTTATCAAATGGTGAAACTGGGAATTTAAATATACAAAATGCAACTTTAAAAAAATCATTTTTTAGATAGCAAAATATCATAAGCTTGAATTGAAGGAAATTAGAACAATTAGCATAAATGACAATCTAATAGAGATCTCACCTATATATTAACTCTTAATCTTCATTGAAGAGCATGACTAACAACACTTTGAGAGGTCATGGATGTAGAAAAATGAAAAATATATCTGCCTATTGCTGTTAATGATACCCTCATCTCTTTTCTTGCTGCCAAATTAGAGCAATTAGCATAAATGACAATCTAATAGAGATCTCATCTATATATTAACTCTTAATCTTCATTGAAGAGCATGACTAACAACACTTTGAGAGGTCATGGATGTAAAAAAATGAAAAATATATCTGCCCATTGCTGTTAATGATACCCTCAACTCTTTTCTTGCTGCCCAAAACACTCTTGTTGCTGTAACTGCTCTAGAAATAGCTCTGAAAGCTGTTAAAACCACTCTAAACCTTTATTCACTGTTGCTGCTATTCTAGGATCTGCTTGTTGCTTTAGAGAATGAGAGGAGAGAAAACTACATGGGATTTATTAATAAGAAAATAAGCCCACT
>APFE031465714.1:0-47841 GCA_000404065.3 Pinus taeda | reverse complement strand
ATAACTTTGTTAACTAATTATCAAATTAAATTAATTTAGGTTATAATTTTATTTTTTAATACATTTTTATAATGGTGAGTGTATAAAAAAGGGTCCATTTTATAACTAACTGGGGCAACCTATATAATTAAATAATAGTTATTATCATGACCTAACTAACTGGTCAAATTTAGCCGTTATGAATATAGCCATTACTTGGATATAGCCGTTGGAGGTTCTGCTCTATTTAACATGCAAAGCCTGATCTGTTTATTCAACTTGTCCGGCTCGTTGGTTCGAAAAACGTCCGACAAATGAAATATCATGTGATTTACGCCAAAAAATATCTCTTAAACTATTCCATATTAGTCAAGAAATACAAAAAATAATATCCCCATGCAAATCTACGAGAATTTGGTAATTGTTTAGTTCACTTATGTAAATCTATGAGAATTTGTCACTTGTTCCTGTCAGGAATTCCCAATGCCCTTGTAAGTTTGTATCCTTAGCTTGGGAACATAGATAGTGTAACGGGATGACTTACTTGATAAGAACCTTATAAAGTTCTCAGCTTTTTTTAAGTTAAAATGAGTTTTTCATCATTTTTTGAAAAATGGTGCTACTATTATCATCATGTTTTTCCAAGGTTATTTAAATGTGTCAATATAATAATGTTTTTTAAAGAATTTCTAAAAGGAATTTTTTTCCATTAAAAAAATGCTATATTGGTAATGACTATTTTATAAAAATTTTTATTTTTTTATACTTTTTTCCAAATTTTTGGATTTTGATATTGCATATCATTTATTATCTTATTCAAAAAATATTTTTCTTGGTTTTAATTTTTTTTCCTAGGATCCAATTTTTTCATGGGATTTTGGTTTCAGCATATTATATATATATATATATATAATTTTTTTTAAAGAAATGAATGAGAAAATTTTCTAAATTATAGAAATATAATGAAAAACTTACGTGAATGTTACAATAAGAAAAATATCAATGACTCAAGAAAAATAGAAATAAAAATCAATTTAGTAGTTTGGTTTTGATGGAGTGTGTGCAAATGTGGTCCATATACATATGCGGGTGCATATGGTTGCCTTGTATGGAATAATACTATCATTTATGGATATCATTCCTCAATGAAGATTGATACATGAGATTTAGTTCCTTGACTAAAATGAAATGATATGGTGAGATGTTTATGGGCCTACAATACCAAATTGACATCTGAAGGCACTATTGAAAGACATAATGATAATTTTACGGTTAAAAAAATTTCTCAACAAAAATGCTTATTAAAACCTTCACCCTTATTGCAAATACGAACTATATTTGATTGATTGTTTTATTCATTGGTCTCTTTGAATGGGACGTACATTAGATGGAAGTCAATACCTACATTAGATGGTAGTCACAAATACTTTTGACATGGTGGTCTCACTGAGGAGATTGATATGGAGCAACTCTTTGGTTTGAAAAAAGGATGACAGTGTTTTGTATTGATTGAGGAAACCTTGTATGCTTTGAAATGAGACTTTAGGATATGATATGAAAATGTTGATTTTTTTGTTGCAAACAACTTTCTAGATCCATATCACATTCATAATAATTTGTAGTCGACGTTTCGAACCAACAAGTGTGGTTCATTTCTAGGATTAAAAAAAATATGAAACACTAACTCACCAAGGTTTTTAATAAATAGATAAAGAAAGTGAGAATAAAAAACGGACAATAAACCTTAAAAATTATAAGTCTTATTATCAATTAAGTTATTTAATTGATAATAATAAGATTTAAAATATATTGATAATTAATTTATAAAAATTATAAAAAATTTTATGATAATTTTTAATAAATGCTTTAAAATAATATTATAATATTAAGAACTAATTATTATTATATATATATATATATATATATATATTATATATATATATATATATATATATATATATATATATTTGATTAATTAGTTATAATGTATCTAATGTAATAATTAATACAATTTATTATATGATTTTGTTTTTAATATGAGTGATACATTATTAAAGTAATATAAAATATATTACTAATGTGACAAATTAGGAATCTTCTGGGGTGGGGTGGGGTGGGGTGGGGTGGGTAAATGATTTTAATAAATATTTAAAAATAATATTATGATATTGGAATTTAAATTATATATATATTTTGTGTGTTGATTAATTAATTATAATGTATCTAATATAATAATTAATACAATTTATTATATGATTTGTTTTAATATGAGTGTATATTATTAAAGTAATATAAAATATTATTAATGATGTGACAAATTTAGGAGTCTTTAGGGGTGGGGTGGATTTGGAAGTTAAAGAGAATCCAGTTTTCACTTATAGTTTATCTTTTAATTTTATTAAGGTTATTAGGGTGTTTACTAATTTCTATGGCTTCTCTAAATTTTTTATGGAAATAGTGATCAATTTTAGCTAGGATGGAAGTATTTTCAATACAAATTTGATGTTTAGTTTTATTAAAATGATATGCTAATGCATAAGTCTTAGAAAGCTTATGCTTAATACCAACAACATGCTTCTAGATTCTAGTGTTAATTGATTTGCCAGTTTGACCTACATATGGTTTTCCAAAAGAACAAGGAATTAAATATACACCTTTATGGCATTTAGGGTCAATGGGATATTTTAAAGATTTGTGGAAACTTTGTATGGTGTTTAGAGGCTTTAAGGTGGTTAAAATGTTATTCTTTTTTAGGATTCAAGCAATTTTATCAGTGGTCCCCAGAATGTATGGTAGGTTTACTTTGCCAACATTATTATCCACATCTTTAATATTTCTACATCCTTTGTTAGCATTGCTTATAGCTTTAATGGCTTGAAGTCCGTGGTACCCATTCTTTAAAAAAACTTTTATATGATGTTGTTTTTCCATTTCTAAGTGTTCCTTGTCTGAGATTCTCACAACTCTAGTGGCCAAAGTATTAAGGACTCCCAGTTTTTGGGTGGGATGATGACGAGAAGTGGCATGAAAATATTGTTTGGTATGAGTCTTCTTTCGATAAACTTGGTGTGATATGGAGCCATCTGGATTTCTGGTGATAAGGATGACAAGAAAAGGGAGGCTATTGTTGACCTCAACTTCTATGGTGAATTTAATGGATGAAGACAAACTATTAAGATGTTTCTTAAAAGTTTCCGTGGTTTCTCTTCCATGAGGCCATATGATGAAAGAATCATCAATAAATCTTTTCCATAATTTTGGTTTTAAGGGTGAAGTATTTAGGGATTTTTCTTCGAAGTCTTCCATGAATAAACTAGCTATAATGGGGGATAAAGAAGACCCCATAGCTACACCATAAGTGTTTTCATAAACTTCACCCATGAAACTAAAGAATGTGGATCTTAAGCAAATTTCAATTAACTTTGATGAGTGAGGATCAATTATCCTTCATATCACCTCCATAGCACCATCAATAGAGATGTTGGTATAACGTGAAGTTACATCGAAACATACCAGAATATCATCTTGATCAAGCTTGTTTTTCCCTCATTCCTAGTTTCAAATGCTATGATTCTAATCACGATATCTATGTATTAAAACTATATGGAAACACAATAATTGTTGCATTGTACATGGATGGTTTGGTTTACTAGAAGTAATATTAATTTAATTTTGGGCTTGAAGAGACAATTAGTAGATACATTTGAGATGCATAATTTCAATGTATTACATTTCTTTTTGGGCATACAAATCTTAGAAAATTATGATGGTATCTTTATTTTTCAACCCAAATATGAACTAAACCTTTTAGAAAATTTCAAAAAGAAAAATTATAAGCCATGTGCTATACCTTTTTATTTAGAAATGAAGCTAACCAAAGATTACAATCCTTTGAAATTTGATGATACAGTCTATCAACGACTTGTTAGTAGCTCTATCTATTTAACTCATAACTGACTTGATATTTATTTTTTTGCTAGTTTGATTATGAGTTTATGCAAGATTTAAGATAAAGTCACCTTAAGATTGTAAAGAGAATTTTTCATTATATCAAGGGAAATTTCTAGTATGGTATAAAGTACTATATTAGTAAAGTACATTAGTTGGTTGGTTATACTGACTCTTTACAATAGAAATAGTGACAATGAGAAGTGTACATTTTTTTTTTTTAAATGTATTTTTCCTTGGTTCTAGACCCATAGTCCGGTCTTGTAAAAATGAAAAAGATGGTGTAGTAAACCATATTCACAAATAATGATACTTTATTAATCAAACCTTGTCTAAGATTCATATATGGTCAACTATTTCTATACAATAGAGTAAAAGTGTTACAACCCGTCATGTGAATGAGATGTCTATTAATTTTTGGTAGCATCCAATGTGCTCTAGCCATGAAAATCGGTGGAGAGGCTAAGGCACATGAGTTCTAAAGAACCTAGAAACCTTTTGGTGAAATTCCACCCGAATTGTATTTTATTAAAATAATTAATATTTTTAATGGAGTTCATAAGTCTAAACTTAAGAAAATTAAAGTATTAATGGGTATTAATCAAAATATGGGTGAGAATGATCTAGAAGGAAAATCAAGTCAAGTTTTAATCTTAGCCGTTAATTAGAGACTTAATCTCGGCCATTGAAGTCTCAACGAGAAAATTATAAGAACGAGGCTTGGGGTTCATTTAGAAACACACACAGAGAGAACAAATTGATCTAGAGTTCGTTTTTTGGGGCTAGGACACTAAGAAATTCAAACTAGGTGACTAGTTGTAGCAGAGGGGAAGGGGTAGTTTAGGAGTACTGACAGAGAGGTAGTGATAAGCTATTGGAGGTAGCGCAGTAGCTAAGAGGATCGACGATGGGATAATCTTAGCCCATGCAGGCTTGATGCAAAGCCAGAAGGGCCAGCGCAGAAGCAGAACCTGCCCTCCACGCAGAAAGACAGAATTGCCAGAACAACTAGGAAGGTTGATGCAGTGGGCAGAAGAGACAGTGCAGAGCATGTGAGGTTGACGCAGGGCCTACGCAGGGCCTACGCAGGGCCTATGCATAGGTAGCCAGGGTTAGCCAGTTTTGCTGCCAGATCAGCCAGAATTTGCTGGATGAAGTGAGGTAAAACTCACTTAGTTTTTCTTCCATTGTATTTTCTTTGTCGCTGGATTACCAGGAGGGCATCCAACATTTGTATTCAGAATTATTGCTTCATAATAGAAAACCCTCAGAGCTGTTGCACCAGTTTTGTCGCATTGGGTTTTTTTGGGGACAATTTTGTCCAAAAATAAATGTGTCCTATGTATCTGGTTCTTTGCTTAGTTTTCTGTTTCATGTAATCAAATGTTAAAGTTTTGTAGGCTGCATAAGTAATTTGCTTCAGTATTTAGAGAATAACTTGATGAATGTATATTAAAATCAAGTAGGTGAAGTAAATTCGGATTTGCTATAGTAGGGGTTCCTTGAGGATTAAGATTTTTCACATGGTATCAGAGCATTGATTTTGAAACAGGAAGAGCAGATCCAACGCTAAGAAGAGAGGCAAAAAGTTGCACTTGGAAGAAATTCGAATCCCCTTGAAGGAATTGTGCAGTCCTTACCAGGAAGCAGAGATTCCGAGGAAATATCTCTCTGAGAGAGTTGATAGAGAGGTACGATTCCTAGTTCGTGAGTTTGCAGAGTTGGAGGGAATTACACTGAGCCTTAGCACAATGCTTGAAAGGCGTAGTTTCTTCTAGGGCATAAATTCGTTTGAAAAGAGCAAAGACACATAAAAGGGGAATTTTCTCCTCATAGAACTTTTCTTGCCAAAAGTTCGAATTTCTCACTTGCCGGGTAGCAGTGCTGAGCAGTGACTAGAGGATTCGATTCTATAGTTGTGGGTGAGATGGTGTCACATGGGCTCAGAGATCAAGACAGGCTGGAAGGGGCTTCCAACTATGTCATATGGAAGACCAGAATCTTAGCTATGCTGGAGGAATACGATCTCGAAGCCTATGTCAAGAGTGTTGTGGTTGTTCCTGCTTAGAATGATAAGAAGAAAAGTACAAGGCTGAGAAGGGGAAGGAGAAGAGGTTCATACTCGATGGAGTTAGAGATCACATGGTCTCACACTTGCAAGGAAAAGATACAACCTGAGAGATGTGGAAGGATTTGTCTTCACTATATGAAGGCTCTTCCAAACAGTGGAAGATGTACCTAGAACAAAAGTTGCATCAGACAATGATGTAGAAAGGAGAAGGAGTTGACTCCTATATTCAATGTCTTCAGGACACCAGAGACGAACTTGCTACAGTGGGGGTCTACTCCTCAGTTTACCGCGATGGTAAGGACGAACCTAAATGGAGTCTCGGATGAATGGAAAGTCTTCATCCAAATAATATTGGGTAGGGAAAGACTACCTTAATGGGAGGAGATGTGGGAAACCCTTTGACACGAGGAATTAAGGAGGGATTTGGTAAAGGTCAACCTCAATGGCAATAGTGGGAGTGGCACGAAGACCAAGGAGGAGGAGGAGAATGCAACTCTAGCATCAAAGGGACAACATAAGCAGAATCAAGCAAAGGACATTTCGAAGGTGAACTGTTTCAGATGTGGCGAGATGGGCCACTTTGCATTCCAGTGTCCTTTGAAGCAAAAGGATAAAGATAAGAAACATGATCCTAAGGCTGCTCCAAAAAAAATGACGAATATGAGTTTTCCATGAGTTCCCACACATCTTCAGGAGGGAAATGCGGCTATATTGAGCTGTAGCCAAGAGGACTACATGTGGGCAGGATCCTTGAGGAGTCCACCCCTTGGATCAATTCCTTGCTACGGGAGCCTGAGAATAAATAGTAGTGAGATGGACTTAGTGTCAAATGATGCAGTGGATTGTTTGGAGAGACAGATGTAGTAGCTTGAGACCAGAGACTGATCAACGTAGAGCAAGGTTGGAAAAAATGTAGTTGGCACAGTGCAGAAGTCAGAAATAACGCAGAAGATTCAGAGGGTTAGAGGCTAGCAGCAATGAGATTCCAACATTCATGGTATTATGCTGAACACAGTAAGTTCAGAAATTTTGGATGCTTTTCCATTACTGAACAACGACAATTGAAAAATGACACAGTCTAGAGATAACAGTGGCAGTGTTAACAATAGATGCAGAGGGAGTTGTAGTACATATGCAATAGTGGCAGTGGCAGTGTCAGGGTCAACAATACAATAGCAAAAACAACACAATGTTGGTGGAAAACACAGTGCAGAAAGGAGATGCTTTAGAGACAGAGAAAAATGTAGTTGGACATTGTTGCTAGAGCACTTTCCTCGCTAAGAGGGAGTGTTAGTTTTTGGTTGCATCGGATGTACTCTAGCCATGAAAATTAGTGGAGAAAATTAGGCACATGAGTTCCAAATAAACCAAAAACCTTTTGGTGAAATTCCACCCGGATTGTATTTTATTAAAAGAATTGATATTTTTAATAGAGTTCCTAAGTCTAAACTTAGGAAATTTAAAGTATTAATGGGTATTAATCAAAATATGGGTGAGAATGATCTAGAAGGCAGATCAAGTCAAGTTTTAATCTTAGCTGTTGATTAGAGACTTAATATCAACCGTTGAATTTTCAATGAGAAAAGTATAAGAAGGAGGCTTGGGGTTCATTTAGAAACACATATGGAGAGAACAAATTGATTTGGAGTTCGATTTTTGGGGCTAGGAAGTTGAGAAATTCGAACTAGGTGACCAGTTGCAACAAAGGAGCAGGGATAGTTCGGGAGTACTGAAATAAAGGTAGAGAGAAGCTATTGGAGGCAGTGCAGTAGCTAAGAGGACTGATGCTATGCCAATTTGGGCCCATGCAGGCTTGACACAGAGCCAGAAGGGCCAGCGTAGAAGCATAAGCTACCCTCCATGTAGAAAGTTGAAACTGTCGGGGAACTACCGGAACAACTTGTAAGGTTGACTCAGTGGGCAAAAGGGACAACACATAGCTGACGTAGAGCCTGTAAGGCTGAAGCAGGGCCAACACAAAGGTATCTAGGCTTAGCCAGTTTTGCTGCCCGATCAACCAAAATCTGCCGAGTGAAGTGAGGTAAAACTCAATTAGTTTTTCCGCCATTGTATTTTCTCTATCACCGGGTTGCCAAGAGGGCATCCAACATTTGTATTCAGAATTACTGCTTAATAATAGAAAACCCTCAGAGCTGCTGCACCGGTTTTCTCGCATTGGGTTTTTCTGGGGACTATTTTGTCCAAAAATAATTGTGTCCTATATATCTTGTTATTTGCTCAGTTTTTTGTTTCATGTAATCAAATATTAAAGTAGTGTAGGTTGCAGAAGTATTTTTCTTTAGTATTCAAAGAATAACTTGATGAATGGATATAAAAATCAAGTAGGCAAAGATTCATATTTGCTGCAATAGGGGTTCCTTGAGGATTAGTATTTTTCACAATGTCCAAATGTTTCCTTAACAATAACTATTTTTCATTATATTTTAGGTGCATTACAAGTCATCCTTGTTTGAAATTATTCACCCTCAAAGCATGGGAAATGATGAATGACTTAATCTAAAGTCTTCATTATTTATTTATTTATTTATTTTTTATTTAATAATTTTTTTATTTTATTTATTTTATTTTTATTTTATTATTTATTTATTTTATTTAATTTATTTATTTATTATTTATTATTTATTATTTATTTATTATTTATTTATTTATTTATTTATTTTTTTCAGAGTGGTTTTGTCCTCTAGTAGATTCTTTCACTTGATAATGTATTCATTGATACTTATTTAATGACAAACTTTAGTTTTGAATTTTAATATCCCATTTGGATTTAGTACTAGTCCCACTTCTTCATCCAAAAGGGGTACTTTTGTTGAATTTTCAAGTATCCTCTAAACTGATAATTACTTGTTATGATTTTTCTTAAGTTAATATTTTCTTGCATTCTTTATTCATTGTAAAGAAATTACATAGAGGATATCAATAGTAAAACACAATACTAGTAGAATCATGAAGAGACATATAGTGGGAAAAACCAAATGGGGGAAAAACCAACAACCTTTTCCTTAAAGAAATTCTTCAGTTCAATAAGAGACACTTCTAGACATCTACTGAAACTTGATCCACTACCTCCTAGTCATGTCATGAGTCTACCCACTTGTTAAAATTGGAAACTAGGGCCAAAATCCACATGGGTCATCTTATTTATGATAGGTGATATTTTTCTTGGATTCCTCTCTCTTAGAGGTGTAGGATTGATCTAAAGATCATCCAATTCTGACATGTACAAATGAAGTTATGAATTTATTTTGATTATGGTCAAATTGTCAAGGTCAACCAACAAACTTATGTAGGCTCATAAGCCCAATAGTCATGTCTATTCATCCTCAACATTGCATATAAATAGATGGTGACTTAGCCTCATTTGGACACACTCATCTTCATGCTTCTCTCTTTCTCCTCATTGATTGGGTATAGATTTCTGGGCCTCTCTCTCTCCACACGTTCAAAATTTTAGGAGAGCGAAATTTCAGGAGGTCGAATTTTCAAGAAAGCGGAATTTCAAGAGACCGAATTTCTGGATAGTTTGACCAAGCGTTGACCTCATTTGACTACGTTTTTGTGAGGCATATCTCCATTTTGGAAGGCCGCATTTATGGGCACAGAAGTCAAGGTTAAACGTTGATTGTTGACCAAGGTTGACTGCAACTAGGGCTAACTGTAGGTGGGTTGTTTGACCAGACTTTGATTGGGCTGAATTTGATTGTTTTGAGGGATATTTTATCTTGTTTCTTGGAGGCCAGAGTTAGATGAAGTTGACTGATTTACTGAGGTTCAAATATTCCCTGTTGACCAACGTTGACTTTTCTGATTAGGGCTCTTTTGTTACTGTTATAAATTATTGGATTTGTAAATTGTATTTTCTCTCTCTATTGAACTATTGAAGACTAGAAGAAGCAAGGGTTTCCCACATTGGGGTTTGTCCCTGGCTGGTGCAACATCTTGTGTCCTCTTGTCTTGGCTTGTCTTCTACTATTTATGTTTATGTTCTATTTTCATTTTACTATCATGTTGATGTGATTTCTAATCTGAATATTGATGCTGGGCTAATAAAGAAATTGAAGTAAAATTTCTCTAAAGCATAAAACATATCATTGTTGCCTAAAATTAACATGGCATCAGAGCTGAGGTGAAGACAAAGCCCAAGCAAGGGTGAAGGACAAATAACCAAAGATAGTTGGACAAGGACAAAAGGTTCAATGGGTACCTCATCCTACTTCGCGGTTGAAGACAAGCTCTATGATAAATCTGACTATCATGGATGGAAGGTGTCTCTTGATTTGAATTTGGAAGAAAAATAAGTGATGAACTATGTGTAGGATAAAATCCTTGAACCTATTTCAAATGCATCGACTGCTATGAAGACCAAGTACAATAGGGCTGAAGTCAAAGCAAAGAAGTGCTGGGTTGTGTTATATTCTTTCCATGACTAGCCTATGTAGTTTATGAGGGGGTTAGGGGGGGGGGGGGCCCTTTTGTTGCGCCGAATGTGTAGTGGGGGTTGGTTAGCCCCCCTCTACGGGGTCTAGGGCAGTGCCCTAGGGAAATTTTTTTTGGACCTTATATTAGGTTGGGCGAACCTACCTACGGTTTTGTGCATGGTTTTCGCACATGGTTTTGGACATGATGGTTTTCAGTCCATGGTTTTGGACGCGATGGTTTTCAATCCATGGTATTGGATGCTTCGGTATGTATAAATATGTATTGTAACATTGAAAGGAAAAAAATGAAAAATCAATCTAGTAGTCCTGGTTTTTGGATCCAGGGGAAAATATCTGTGTATATGTGTTTTATGTGTTATACTCTCACATTGTTTATTTTCTGTGTTTTAGAATTTGTATGCAGGTAATTTCTGTACGAGCTTAAAACCTACAAGAAGATTATTTGGGATTCCATTGACAAGCATTTGGTGGCCTACATCTCCTAATTTAAGGCCTCTAAGGATATCTAATTAGGTTTTTGGTCCATGGTTTTGATCAAATTCTATTTCTCAAGAATAAGTTGAAGGATATTAAGAAGGGCAAGGATGAGGATATTCAATCCTATTTCTTGAGGATTAATGAGATCAAGAATGATCTACTCTTGATTATAGAAGTCATTCTTGATAGGGAACTTACTCTCACCACCCTTGGAGGACTCCCACCTGAGTGGTATGTATTTAGAACCATCGTCCTCAATAATGAGCAAATTCTAAGGTTTGAAGAATTGATTTCGAGATGCATTCAAGAAGAAACAATAATAATGGAGAAAGAAATTCCTTCTAATAGAAGAAACCCCACTGCATTCTCCGCTCATGCCAAAAGGAGAAAAAATTTAGGGTCTAAAGGTCATTTCCATGGAAAGCTTATATCTATGGGAGGAAGGAAGGGCAGGTGCTTTGTTTGCAATAAGTTTGGCCACTATGCAAGGGAGTGTCCAAATAGAAGGGACACATCACATGATGATGATCACAATCATTCCAGGGGAAACTTCAACAACAATGATCAAAGGAATGGAAGGTCCAATGGCAAAGGCAAAAGGAATGTGAGACATCAAGGCAATGGGCGATCCTCCAAGAAATAAAGGAACTCTAGGTATGAAGAATCAAATTTTTTTAACAATAAGAAAAAAGAGTACTATCTTAGATCAGCCCTTTCCACTGCCTCTCCTCCAGACACTTTGGGGAATTGGATAATTGATAGTGGTGCATCAAGGCACTTCACTGGATACAAGGAAGCCCTCTCTAATATGATAGAAAATGAGACAAACTTGGAAATCATCCTTGGAGACAATGCCACCTATCCCATGAAGGGAGTAGGGAATGTTACCCTTCAATTGAATCAAGGTAACACTATTCATTTGCAAGAAGTACTATATGCACCTGATCTCAAGAAGAACCTAGTGTCCATTTTAGTCATGGAGGACAAAGGATTCAAGGTGGCATTCAATGATGGAAAGGTACGTGTTTGGAAAAGAAAATCAAGATATTGAGGATTGATAATGGAACTGAGTATAAATCCAATGAATTCCAAGATTATTGCAGAGAAGCTGACATTAAGAGGGAGACTACAACACCATACACTCCTGAGCAAAATGGTTTGGCTGAAAGGAAGAATCGCTCTATTGTAGAAGTTGTTCATGCCATGCTTCATGATCAAGGCCTTCCAAAGTTCCTATGGGCTGAAGATGCAAATACCACCGTGTATGTTGAAAACTGATGCCCTCACCTTTGATGAACATATGGCCTTCAAGAATATCAACAACCTTCCTATCTTAAGGAAGGACAAAGAAGATGACACTAGAAATCAGGGTATAAAATAAAAAGAAATGATGCCTGGTGTTGATGAATCTATGGATCCTATTGAGCCTCCTCCTCATGAGCCCTTCTACTCCAAAAGGAGACTCTCATGGCTTAGGGAGACTCTTGAAGATGCCAAGAGACACATTACACCAAGCGGGACTTTATGTGAAAGCAAGAAGCCAAACAAGTATTAAGAATATTTGATCGCCATAAGCACTATCATTCAAAATGAGCCTTCGTCATTCAAAGAATCCGTGAAGCATCAAGTATGGAAGGATGCTATGAATTAAGAATACGAGGCAATTATGAAGAATGATGTCTGGTATGTGGTCCCTAGACCCCAGGACAAATTGGTTGTCACCTCTAAGTGGCTCTACAAAATCAAGCATGGAGCTGATGGAAGTGTAGAAAAGTTCAAGGCTCACTTAGTTGCTCGAGGCTTCTCTCAAAAGGAAGGTGTATATTACGATGAGATATTTGCACCTGTTTCCCGATACACCTCCATCTGCTCGATCATAGCCCTTTCTTCCTCGCAAAGATGGAACCTACATCAGATAGATGTCAAGACTGCTTTATTGCATGGTTCAATCAAAGAGGAAGTCTATGTGGAACAACCCAAGGGGTTTGAAGTTCATGATCAAGAATCTCATGTACGCAAGTTGAATAAATCTCTCTATGGATTGAAGCAAGCATCTTAGGCTTGGTATGAGAGGATCAATAGCTATCTGACGAAGCTGGGATTCACTAGAAGTGAATTCGATCTGAACCTTTATTTTAAGGTTGAAAATGATAAACCTCTCATTCTAGTACTTTATGTGGACGCCCTCTTTCTGACAGGTGTAGACCCTCTCATTCACAAATGTAAGAGGGAGTTGGCTTCTAAATTTTAGAGGAAGGACCTACTACCGATACACTATTTCCTAGGGCTAGAGGTATGACAAAATCCAGGTGAAATTTTCCTCTCTCAAGGAAAATATGTTGTGAAGATATTGGAAAGATTTGGGATGGTGGACTGCAAGCCTGTGACTACTCCGATGGAACTTAATTTTAAGAAGTTATGTTGTAGTGCTGCTGGACCTAAATTGGGAAATGCTTCTGAGTATCATCAACTCATAGAAGCACTAATGTTCTTGATGAGCTCTCGTTTGGACATATGTTTTACAGTTAACACATTAATCCAATATATGGTTGAGCCTCATCATATACATTGGATTGGCACCAAGAATCTTCTGAGATATCTCTGGGGCACAATCACTCATGGACTGAGATACACTGCCAAAGATGTGAGGCTGCATGGTTATTCTGACGATGATTGGGCTAGCAGTGTGGTGGATCACAAGAGCACTTTTGGATGATGTTTTTCTTTGGGTTCTGCTTTGATATCCTGGATGAGAAGGAAGTAGAAATTAGTTTCCTTGTGCACTGTCGAGGCCGAATACATAGTTGCTAGTATGGCTTCTTGTGAAGCTGTCTGGTTGAGGAAGTTCTTCAGTGAGCTATTTGGACATGTTCTAGATACCAACGTGATCCTCTGCGACAACCAGAGTGGGATCCGATTATCAGAGAATCCCATGTTTCATGATCACTTCAAGCATATAGATATTAGGCACCACTTTATCCAGGGTATGGTACAACGAGGAGATATAAGGCTGCATCACATTGGGGCTGATGAGAAGGTTGCCAATATTATGACAAACCCCTGGGGAAGGTCAAGTTCTTGGCCTTCCGAGAACTACTTGGAGTCATGGAGAGACCCTCTTATGAGGGTCCTGTATGAGATGGACATTGAGCTCTATGAGCTCCGGGGGGCTTGGGGTACTTGTTGGAGTGATTAAAAACCATAGGGTGAGTGATTTAGCCTTCCCCTAGTGGTTTGCTTTGTACAAGGTGAGTGGTTTAGCCTTCCCCTGTGATACCCCTTGGCGACATGTAGTTAGGATGAGTGGTTCATCCTTCTCCTACTAAGACATCCTACCCATGAATTTTGGGACTAATGGGAAGTACCTCTCATATGGCCAATGAGTAGGGAAATGAGGATAGGGAAAATAGTACTACTCATGGATGTATCGTGTACTACCATACTCCCTATGCTAGGATGACCGATATTGATATGGGATCAATTAGAACTGACTTCGGGTTAGTAAGAGTGGTATGAGACACTTTCTTTTGATTGGAACTGACTTCGGGTCAGTAAGAGTGGTATGCCACACTCTCCTTTGATTGGGACTGACTTCAGGTCAGTAGAGAATGGTATGATACATTCTCAATCACTTCTTCTTCTTCATAGTTCAGCAAAGCAGAGCAGTGCATTGATGGTAGAGATAGTACAAATTGGCAGATGTATTAGCAAATGGAGTTCTCCCTAGTTGAGAGGGAGTGCTAAAATTTACAACTAGGGTCAAACTCCACATGGGTCATATTATTTATGACAACTAATATTTCTCTTGGATTCCTCTCTCCGAGAGGTGTAGGATTGATCTAAATATCATCCGATTCTGACATGTACAAATGAAGTTATGAATTTATTTTGATTATGGTCAAATTGTCAAGGTTGACCAACAAACTTATGTAGGCTCAGAAGCCCAATGATCACGTCTATTCATCCTCAATGTTGCATATAAATAAAAGGTGAATGATCCTCATTTGGACAAATTCATCTTCACACTTCTCTCTATCTCTCCTCATTGATTTGGTATGGATTTTTAGGCCTCTCTCCACACGTTCGAAATTTTAGAAGAGCGAAATTTCAGGAGACCAAATTTTTGGACAGTTTGTCCAAGCATTGACCAGCATGTGTTGACCTCATTTGAATTGCTTTTTGTGAGGGCTATCTCTATTTAGGCAGGCTACATTTCCGGGCATAGAAATCAAGGCTAAATGTTGATTGTTAACCAACGTTGGCTGCAGCTAGGGCTTACCGAAGGTGGGCCGTTTGACCAGACTTTGACTGGGCTGAATTTGACTATTTTGATGGTTGTTTTATCTTTCTATTTGGAGGCCAAAGTTGACTAAAGTTGACCAATTTTCTGAGGGTCAAATCTGCCTTGTTGACCAACATTGACTTTCTGGTTAGGGCTCTTTTTCTATTGTTATAAATTATCAGATTTGTAAATTGTATTATCTCTCTCTATTTAACTATTGAAGACTAAAAGAATATTTTACCAAGGGTTTCCCCACATTGGGGTTTGTCCCTGGCTGGTGCCACATCTTGTGTCCTCTTATCTTGGTTTGTCTTCTACTATTTATGTTTAATATGTTCTATCTGCATTTTACTATCATGTTGATGTGATTTCTAATCTGAATATTGATACTGGGCTGATAAAGAAATTGAAGTAAAATTTGTCTAAATCATAGAACATACCATTGTTGCCTAAAATTAATACCACTAAACTTGATTTGATTAGGTTTGTTAGGGCATAAATTTGGCTTGCTCCTGTACCCAATAAATTTGGTCTCGCACCTTTAATACGCCTCAAATATTTCAGTCTGTCACAGAGATAATGATCTTGGTATGCCTCAACTCAGTCTACCTTGGAATAATTTTCTTTGTTTTCCTTAGATTTAGCCTCAGATCCATCTTCTCGTCTCTAATTTGACCTCAAATTTGTCCTTGAGATAATCTAAAGTATGCATAAGAATTTATCTAAAATTTATTTCTTTTGGAAGGAGGTCGAATTCCTCATATATATAGTAGATTGGTTATTCTAAATGGGTGCCTTTATGACAGGGCTGACTTGAATAGGAGGAGGGACGACTTGGCTTCTTTGGAGCCAAAAATTCAAACATTAAAAATTCAATTTTTCCTCTTTAAAAATTGAAATGAAGAACATATATATTTTTCTCCTTTGTCAAGGAAATGATGAACTTTCCTTATTTATTATTTCAAATACATCAAATGTTAAAATATTAATTGTGAAAACTAACCATATCTAGAATATCCAAAAATCCATCTTCACTAGGGAGGTATTCATAATGACTATCTAGATGTTCTCATGTTGACAAATTTCTCTAACAAAATGTTATAACAAATCCAATTACCATAATCTGGTCAACAATTGTGCCACATGGTAAAACAAGTTAAAATCAATTGGTCAACAACTACAACACATGGTAATCAATAGCATCAACCAATTATCATAGTATGGTTAAATAATTTTGACATATAGTAAATCAATGACATCAACAAGTTACCATAATTCGTATCTGTACCTCTGACCTATGGTATATTCTAACCATAATCTTGGTCGGTACTCCTGACACATGGTGCATCATTTTTGATCAACTAGTCACCATAATTCAAGTCTATTTGACACATGGTATACATACTATTATTCACTCACCATCGTTATGATCAATGTATTTGACATGTGGTAAATCTCCAAAGGCGACACTCTATCTGGGTAATTCAGGGCTTGATGTTAAATGAGCATGATTCTCCTGGACCATTCTTCCTAATTCGGGTTAGCATGCTTAACACAAGAAGAGTGACTATAATTTTTCGAACCATTTTCCCTATTTCAGGTCAATATACTTGACAAAGGGAGAATTTTAGTCCATGATGTTGTCTTGTCAACACTCCCTCTCACTGAGGGATGCATTCTCGACAAGTCCAAGCTTGTTCTCGAAGTATATGTAGACTTCATCTAAGGACAAATTATTTTCTAGTAATATGATTTACTGTGAAATAATACTAAAGCCACACTACTTCCTTTTGTACCATGTCTCAGTATTGGATCTCATTATGCTTTGAACTATCATCATGGTCATCAACAACACCTGATTAAGACAATTCTGTAAGTAACCTCTGAAGCCATACTAATTCTTAACTTGCCAATCCAGCTGCAATGTATTCGACCTCTATAATAATGAGTGTGAATTTTTTTTCTTCATGCTCATGTAAGAAATCATAATGGATCCCAAACTGAAACAATATCATGATGAAATCATTTTTTCTTCTTCACTCTTTGCCCAATCTGAATCTGCGAATCCTTGGAGCTGTACTTTACTATTTGAGACATTTCTCCAACCATAGATAAATTTTCCATAACTATACCATGATAGTACTTTAACACATTTTGAGCCACATGACTTGGCTCAACCATAAACTAATTGATTCCCTTTACTTGGAACCATTACTAAGGCCACTTTCTAGTTACCCTAACTGGGTGTTCTTTTATGAAATAATTTCTACTTTGGTAGTCCTGACTGCTCCCTCTACCATTTATTCTTTCTAAAATATCAACTATCTTGATAATTTAAATTATATTTCATTGTCTCAAAATCAGAGGTCAAATCCCTCTAAAGCTAAAGTAAGGCTCTCTGACTGCTCCCTTTGTTACAAAAGCAATTCTTTCTGCCACAATTGCTCCCTCTGACACGAGTCCTTATTTTGTTAGAGACAACTCATATAATAATAATATAAAACAAGAATCATAAAATATCCATCAATCCAAGAATATCAAGCCCATTTTTTATATTTGTGATCATACAAATCCTTCTTCAATCATGAGAATTCTTCTCATGTACCTCAAATCCTTGAGGTACCTTTATGCACACTTCTTCTTCTTAAATTACTCCATTGAGAAAATGATTTTTGCATCCACCTAGTGTAATTTCAAAGCAATTATAATAGTTCTAACAAAAGTGTACCTCTCAACTTGCGCAGACATCTTGTCATGATCCTCTCCCTCTTTATGGGAGAACCTTCTATTCTCAACTCTCACTTTGTACTTGTCTATACTACCAACTACCACATTCTAAGTATTGTAGATACATTTTGAAATCACCATTGACCTCTCTTTTGCACAAATAATATATACTTCAAACTTGCTGATCTACTTTCTCCCTCTGAGTTTCGATCTCATTGTTGGGTCAAGAAAAAAGTATGTTTTCTCCTTGGTAATAACTTTATTTAGCACTCATCCTCACATGGTTATCTCTGTTTATGAATAAAAGTAGAGGAAATAATATCTAAAGTCAAGTAAAAGTAATAAGTAACAAATTAGAAGAATCTAAGCAGGAAAAATTGATTTTTACTATCTTTATGTGCAGAAGACATGAATTGATCGATAGCTGCTCAATCGACAGAACAAAATCATCTCACAAGGGAAAGAGATAGCATCAAAGGCAAGGTAGGACAATGGAAGACCGGGCAAACCAATGACTCTTTTATGACAAAATTAGATCAAGTATAGAGAAATCCTCAGGATCCCCTGATCCCGAGGATTCACTTTTATCTATTTACTTTCTAAATGTAATATATAAGGCCAAAATGCAAAACTACAGGGAGTTCAATTTTTCACAGTTGTAATTATTCTTTTGGACATATAATACCGTTATCTTGGATGCAGTAACTTGGTTACTTATTTTAAGGAAGAAATACTGCGTTTAACTCATACTTATATTCTGAGTGTCTCTTAGAGGAAACCTCTGGTGACTCTGGGCTCAGTCAAGAGAAGATCTACTGCTTCACCTGTGTCATAATCTTCCCTATTTTATTCTTTATTGTTGGCTAATGTTAAGTTAATATTACTTTTGATTATCGTAAGGATTATTGATTCGATTTGCTTTTGCTGTTCATTCGAGATTTAGATTGATCCGTGTGTTATATATGAGTAATGCTTTTGATTGAATTGTTTATGCTAGTTCCAGCTATGATCACTGTTCATTTCAAGTAATGTTATCATATATTTTAGAGATAGAATTGATCGCTTTATGCTTATACAATCATTGTCCATTTAGATACCATTTGTTAATCAAGTATCATTTGCTGTTCAATTCAGAATTGCGGTTCAATTCAGATTTGTTGTTCAATTCAGATTTGCTGTTCAATTAGGATTTGTTGTTCAATTATCATTGTTGTCAATTGTTACAATTCTCTTTCATGAGTGAGCAAGTTAGCTTCAATTCTATTTAAGACTGCCAAGTGTGATTCTTTATAAGTTGTATTCAGATCCATTTGCTTTCATGATAGGTTAAGTAGAATGGCAGAGTGTGTTATGAATTTCTTTCATAGTTACTTCTTTTAGAATTGTTTGGATTAAGCTTGAAGAATATAGCCATTAGAAATTGCAACTATTTGTTACTAGTTAACCTCTGAATTCACTGCATATATAGTGTTGACACTCTTGAAATAAAAATACTTGCCTTGGGTTGACAATTAATGTAGGAATTAAGATTGCCTGTAAAAAGACATCTTAGTGCACCAAAACTCATCTAGTACAACATCTCTCAACATAAATCACTATTCTAGGAAAGTCCTCTTGTCACATGCTTTGCTTCAATCTTCCACTACTTCCATTTGTTACCCTAAGCCTTGGAAGCCATTACTATGTACTTACAATCCTTACTAGGAGACAATGGAAGAACAATTACAACCAATTGCAACTTCCTCTTAATCTTAGCTTCCTTGAATCAATCTTGAGATTTTATCATCCTTGTACTCATCAACAACATGATGGCATTCCTTCCTTGCATAGGATAGGGTTTCTTCTTTTAGCAGAAACATTAATTTAGTTTTAGGGTTTTGTCCATAAACCCTAAATATTTATTATTCAAGCCATTTTAGCTATCTAGGGTTTTCAAACAATAGTTTTCCAATTCTCATATCTAGAATTGATATGCTCTTTATATATATCATTGTCATCAATAAATCATGAGTATTTCATCTAATGATTATCCTTGATTTCTCCAAACAAAGTATTTGAATTCCTCATAATAAATGTAGCAACGCCAATATCTTATCATTGGAGACTTCATTTTAATATTTACGAATAGTTCTCAACACTCAAATAATCATATTAGTACAAAAGTATATATGACATCAATACTTTTAAAATCTTAGGTCTTTGCAACAACATAACTGTTCAAGAACTTCAATCCAACATGTTTTCAATCATTTATGTGACAGAACATTATTAGATCTATAAATGTCTTGAACTTATCAAGAGAGATAAAATATTTAACCTTGAAGAGGGATTCAAACTCTTTTCCTTTATCAAATTATTCTTTCTTCAAAGTCATACTAGTGATTGTGATCCCTTTTTCTTTCTTTTCTGGACGTGTAAAGAAAATATTTCAAGACTGAGGATCCATAATATCATTCTTCAAATATCCTTTCATCATCATATGAAATGCAAGGTTCATGACATATCTTTGTTATGGATATGCATCATCTCCAAAGAGTAGAGGTTCGATATATCACACTTTAACCTTTTAGTATAGGTCATATATTTCCTTTATGTGGCTAAGTCTTGCTTTGAGCCACAATCTTAATTGTAATGTCATCATTTCTTCTTGCCATATCAAGATAAATCTTATGCCGCATATTAACAACATTTCCATGAACTTGATCAAAGATTATTTGTAAAACTCATCAATGAATGAGGAGATTGTTGAACCTTAGAATTACCCTCTCCTTGACATTTTTTCTCACCTTTTTCCCTCATTTTCTCATAAGATTACAGACCCAATCAATGATGAATTCTAGGTTTTGTCTTAAGGAAAGCATTAAAATGATCACCATATTAAATTTTCATGCTCTTGCTATTTGAATAGATTTTTGAAAATTAGCTACAGAACACAGTCTATTCTGCAGCTAACTGTGGATTCCATAGCTACTCTCATGGTTTGGCAGGTTCTAGGTGTCAAATGAAGAATTGGGCCACATGGGCATTTCTAGAATCATCTCCACATGGATTCTACCCTATTCACTCGGTCCAGATTGATGGAAAAGAAAGCCTAAGGTCATGGTCAATGATGGAGTCAAAGTACGTTACACAGAAGCAGTAGGACTCTTGATTTTCTCTTTTGTAGCTAATCAAGAGTCTAATAGGTCTGTTGCAAATTTAATTCGAATTAGCCACCTGTAGCTAATCAAAAGTTTAAACAGTCCTATTGTAATTCGAATTAGCCACCTGTATGAAGTTTTTCTCATAAAAAATCATGTTAGATTTAATTCAAACTAGCCACCTGTAGCGAGTTTATCTCATAAATAGTTATGTTATTTTGTTATAAATATCGGTTGCATGGAGCCGAGAAGTAGTTAGAAGTTAGAAGGAATTACGTGTTAAGTTCAGGATTTTTGCTGATACTCTGTGTTCAGACTTCGTTTTTTCATAATACAAATTTCGTGTTGCCAATGATCGTTTAAAGTGCATCCTTAACTAGCTAGCATTCCAGCCACATCAGTTGCAGAGGGCCCCTGCACTGAAGGAGGTATTTAATTTGTTGTTTTTAGTTCAATTTCCATTACATTGTTTTTAATCAATAGCATCATGATGAATCACAACTATGCAACCTTGTTCTTCTAAGATTTTTCATGGAGAAAAACGACTCTGTTTCCAAACTAAATTAAGATTGAAGTAATAAGAATACATAATTTCTTAGTTTTTTTACTGTTTTGTCATTCATTTTTTTAGAACAGAATTGTCGATTAGCTATGTTAATAGATGTTTTCAAAAGCCATTTCAAGATGATGATGATGATCCTGAGCTAAATGGTTAAATGTCTAATTCATACAGTGATTGAAATTACTGAGTACATTGTTATTTTCCTAGGAACTTAGGAACTAAAGTATAATTGATTTCTTGCACAGCACTTTAATAGGGTAATGCTTCATATTTGAATGTTGGAGAAAGTAAAAAATACATTAGTTGTTTATAGTTAAGTTCTACATGCTTTTACCTTTTTTCTTTCAGAACCTCACTTAGTTGCATCAGTCATATTCCAAAAAATCATTTCAAGGAGATTTATTTAATCATATTCCAAAATTGAATGGTTGAATATTTAATGAATGCAATTACTGAGTTACCTTCTGCATCAATTTCATTCTTGGTTTTAAGAATTAGATCCATAAATTAGGACTAATGGTGAGATGATATAGATGCTCTGTTTTTATTAGGTTCTAACTAGTCGACAGTTCTTGGTCCATTTTTAGGAAATTTAATTAACTTAGGAACATTTCCTTTCCTTTAAAATTCATTAGATTCACATAAATTTTCTTATAGTTTTAGGTTGTACATTCCTAGACATCAAAGAACAAAAACCCCCCAAAAACAACATAAAATACAAAACAACAAAGTAAGAAAAAGGTTAACTAAGCACATATAGTGCACCATACTTCATCATATTACAAACCTCGGTTGATAATTTATGCAAGCAATTTAGGACACTAAATTGACTAAAAATTTTGGTTCCTTTGCCAGGGATCGAACTCGGGTCACCCATGTGACAGATAGGAATACTCCCCACTATACTACAACGACTAAGAAGAGACACACCTCCATCTCAAACTCATATTCCACATTTCACTATCCATAGACTTCCTAAAGTTCTAAGGTCATAAATCAAATTAAGAGGATCTCCGACTTCATCTACTGAGGTGGTCCTAGAGGAAGAAAATCTCAGATCTCCTATAGAAGGAGTATCCTTTTTCACCTCTACAGGGGAACACATTTTAGTTGAAGAATTAGAAATTCCTAGAGGAGAGGGAGAAGTAGAACCTTTCTTCCACATACCATTGATAGAGGAACCATAGGAATTGCAATTAACCTTGCAGGTTGAATCTTATATTAACCTTGAAGAATCTATAATGGAAGGAAGAGAAGAAGAAGGAGAGGGAGTTTTGAATGGAGAATTTACACTATTTGGAGGAGGAGGAGGTAGAAGAACTAATGGAGAAGGTAGAGGAAATAGGGAAGTTGATAATTCTTTTGGATTCTCTATAGTTGATGAAGAAACAGATGCCACAATGAAAAATATCTCACCTTCTGTCCTCCCAAATTTTCATGGATTAAAAAGTGAAGATCCTGAAACCTTTTTATTTCAATTTAAAGTCTTGTGCAGAACTTATGATTATTTATAAGACTCTCAAAAACTCAAATTGTTTCCTTCAACATTGAAAGGAGCTTCTTTAAAATGGTTCATGGGATTGGTCACTCAGTCTATTAGAACATGGAATGACATGAAGAAAGTATTTATGGACAGGTATTTGGATTATTGCATGCCTATCAATCACAAATATGAAGTGTTTAAAATGATGCAAAGAGAGGATGAAAATTTGGAGGATTTAATTGAAAGATTCAACTATAACTTAAAAAGATGAAAAATGGATAACTTAGATCAAGATACTTTAAAAGCTCTTTTATTAAAAACCATTAGAGATGAGTGAATAGACATCCTTAACATGAGAGGGAAGGGAGATATCTCTCAAATCCCATTAAGTGACATTGGAGAAGTATGTTTTCATCTCTCAAGAGGAAAATCCAAAACTGGGAAAGGTCCAAGAGATCCCTCTCTTGTTAGAGTGAATAAATCTGCAACTGGATGAATGAGTAGAGCAGAAATTGGAAACATGCTTGATGAATTTAAAACAAATATTCTAGGGAGCCTTAGTGAATAGATAGACACCCTTAAGTTACAAAACAAGCAGAAAGATGAGACTGATGCTTTAGCTATTTTCTGTCCCAAATGCAGAAATAAGCATGCTTTAAGAGAATGCCCTTTGGATGCAAAAATCATAGAGACTTGTGTGATTTGTTTAGAAAACAATGAGACCAAGAGTTGTCCTTCAATTCTTGGTCTTAAGGCTATTTTTCAAGAGGAAAAAAATTTCGAATCCAACTGAATCTCTTTGCTTTGTCTCTAGAAGACCTTGGTAGGGGCCACAAAACCAGGGTTTTAACAACCAGATGTATATTCAACCCCCACCAAATTGGAATTCTTGGCAGCAACCTTGGCCTCAATCTCAATCCCAATCTCAACCTTGGGCTCAAGGAGTGCAAAATACCTATGGAAGATTCCCTCAATACTACCAATATCCTCCATCATATCCAAACTATCCTCCCCAACAAATTCCTCAACAAACTCAACAACCCCAACTTCAAAGCCAAAATCCTCAACTTTCACTACCATTCCCATAGAGACCAAATCAGTTACCTGCCCAACCATTACCAAACCCCAACAATAAAAATCCTCAGAATAGCTACATGGTGGAAGGACAACAATTTCGAACTTATATGATCACTCCTCTAGATCCCAATGATGTCCAACTGAGATTTGGTAGGATATTATAAAATAAAAAGCCTTCTGTAGTTATTCAAGAACAAGACAAATCCAAGGAAGATTCTCTAGAACCAAATAAAAGTTTTGAAAGAACATCTCTTCAAAACCAGAATAATGTAAATGAAAAACATAAAGAACCAATAAACTCAACTCCTATCATAGAGCAACCACCAGTCTCTACTTCTACACCTCCTTTTCCTAAAAGATTACAAGTTGATAAAGGGGTATAAAAGCATATTATGTTGCCTAATTATGATTTTCTAGATGAATTGAAAAGTGTCTGTATCAAAATCCCTTTATTACAAGCCATTAAGGAGATTCCAATTCTAGCTAAAACAATAAAGGAGTTGAGTATGAAGAAACTAGGAAGAAAAAAATAAATAAATAAAAAGAATTCAGCTGACAGGAAAAATAGCAAACATAATGATGGGAAAAAGTGCCATACAAAAATATGTAGATCCAAGAAGTCCAGTTGTAAAAACACATATTAATGGAGTTGAAATTCTGAATACATTGATTGATTTAGGAGCAGCAATAAACATCATGAGCAAACAAACCATGGAACAACTCAAGCTTCCTAATCTTCTTTATACACCTACATTACTGCAATTCACATATAGATCTGTAATTAAACCAGATGGTGTGTTAGAAGATATTTCAATGTCCTTAAACTCTTGGGAGTACCCTGTTGATTTTATGATCTTTACCCCTAAGAACAATATAGGAGGATATCCACTTATATTAGGAAGACCTTGGATGGCTACAGCTGATGCTTTCATTAGCTGTAGATTTGGTGATATGTACATCTCTGATGGTAACTCAACTAAGAAATTCACTCTATATCCTCCAGCAAGAACAATCACATAGATAGATGAAAAAGAATGGATTGATGATGAAAATGATATTCAATCTCTCTTTACTATTTCAACCATTAGTGAAGATAGGAAAATCTTAAATACAATGGAAAATTTTGAATCATCTCCAGAATATAAACACGATCAGTTTCAAGAAAAATCCAACATTGAATATTCGTCATCTAGGCAGTTGTCTCTTTATTCTATGGAAGAATTTGGTAGCTCTACAGTTGAAATCTTTCTAGGGAAAACATTGAACATAAACAATCACTTGGAAAAATTACAACAGGAAAAGCTAATCAAAATATTACAACAATATTCTTCTGCATATGCATGGGAATTCACTGACATGAAAGGAATTAGTCCTAAGACTTGTATACATCACATCTACATTGAGGAAAATTATAAACCTATCAGACAACCTCAAAGAAGGATGAATTCAAATCTTAGGGAAATTATGAAAGGGGATTTGCAAAAATTGCTGAATGTAAACTTCATTTACCAATTTTAGATAACCAGTGGGTTTCTCCTCTAGTGATTGCGCCTAAAAAGAATGGTAAATGGAGGGTATGTATTGATTATCGAGAATTGAATAAAGCTACCATAAAAGATGATTTTCCTTTGCCATTTATAGATCAAGTGTTAGATACATTAGCATATAAGAAGTATTTCTCATTTTTGGATGGTTTTAGTGGTTACAATCAAATTCAGGTAGCACTTGAAGATCAAGATAAAACCACATTCACCTGTCCATGGGGAACTTATGCCTACCAAGTAATTCCTTTTGGATTGTGCAATGCACCTACAACATTCCAAAGAGAAGTACTAGGAATTTTTTCTGATCTAATACATGATTGTGTAGAGGTGTATATGGATGACTTTATAGTTTATGGGAATACATTTGAAGAAGCTTTAGAAAATTTGGAAAAAGTTCTTAAAAGATGTAAGGAAGTAAACCTTTCACTAAGGCATGAAAAATGTTTTATGATGTTTACAGAAGGGATTGTTTTAGGACATCAAATTTTAGGAGATGGAACTAAAGTTGATAAATCTAAAGTTGAAGTAACCTATAAACTATCAATTCCAAGTTGTCAAAAGGATGTTAGAAGTTTTCTAGGATTCACAGGATACTATAGAAGGTTTATAGAAAATTTCACTAAACTAGCATCCCCACTCTTCAAATTACTCACCAAAGATTGTGAATTCAATTGGAATCCTGATTTCCAGTTGGAATTTGAGACTTTAAAAGAAATTTTTTTTGAAGCACCCATCTTAAGAGGTCCAAATTGGAAACTACCTTTTCATATTTCCACAGATGCTTCAGATACAACTCTGGGAGCTATATTAGGACAAAAAAAATTGATCCCCTATGCCATTTATTACACAAGCAAGAATTTGACTCCCACTGAGTTAAATTACACTGTAACTGAAAAGGAATTCTTAGTTGTTGTTCATGCTATCAACAAGTTCAGACATTACATAACAGGCTATGAAACCTTTGTTCATACGAATCACTCTATAATTAGTTACTTAATGAATAAACCTATTACTAATGGCAGAGTTACAAGATGGTTATTTTTCCTGCAAGAATTCAACATCACTGTCCTAGATAGACCTGTGAAATAAAACACAGTTGTTGATTTCTTGTCTAGAATTCAAAATATCAAAGATGACACTCCAATTGAAGATAAATCACCTGATGAATATCTTTTTGTAGTAACTACTTAGACCCCTTGGTTTGTAGATGTTTCCAATTACTTAGTCACAGGAAAATTATCTTCACATTTGTTTCCTAAGGAGAAAAGAAAAATCATTCAAACAAGTGCAAGTTACTTATGGATTACTAATGAATTGTATAAAGCAGGTCCAGTTCTCATGATCAAAAGTTGTGTTCGAGAAGATTTAATGCCTGAAATTCTTAAGGCATGTCATGATGAAACTTGTGGTGGACACTTTTATGACAAGAGGACAACCTAGAAAATCCTTCATTTAGGATATTATTGGCCCTCCATCTTCAGAGATGCCAAAGAATATGTCAAAAGGTGTGATAGCTACCAAAGGGTAGGAAAACTTGCTCATTCAGATGAAATTCCACTACAAACTCAGGTACTCATTGAACCTTTTGAAAAATGGGCCTTAGATTTTGTTGGATCAATTAATTCTCCATCTAAATAAAAGAAGTATATTTTGGTATGCACTGATTATGTCACTAAATGGGTAGAGGCTAAAACATTACCTTTTTCTAATGAAAAATCTGTAGTTAATTTTCTTTTTGAGGACATCTTCACTCATTTTGGTGTTCCAAGAGAAATTGTGACAGATCAAGGATCTCAATTTACATCTAAAATGGTGGAAAGGCTTGTAGAAGATTACAAGATCAAACACAGAAAGCCTACTCCTTATCATCCACAAGCAAATGGTCAAGTTGAATATACCAATAAGGTGATTGAAGGAATTCTCACTAAGACTGTACATCTACATAGAAGAGATTGGGCAAAAAGGCTTCCTGAAGCCTCATGGGCCTACAGAACTACATGGAGGAACACAACAGGACATACTCCCTATGAGATTGTTTATGGGAAGCAAGTCCTTTTCCCTATAGAGTTTCAAATCAAAATTTTCAAGATGGCAGTCCAATTGGGACTAGATTTATCAGAAGCACAAAAACATAGATTGGAGCAACTCAATGAGCTTGATGAAATAAGGTAAGATGCAATTCAAAGAACCAGTTTAGTCCAACAACAAAGGGATAAGTGGCATGACAAGTATATCAAGGAGAAGAAGTTTCAAGCAGGGGATTGGGCACTTTTGTTCGATTCAAAATTCAAAGATTTTCAAGGAAAGTTTTAGACTCATTGGCTTGGGCCATATGAGATTGAAGAAGTCTTTAATAATGGAGCAGTGGGAATAAGGAAAATAGATGAAAGAAAGGTACCTCTTCTTGTGAATGGTCATCGGTTGAAGATATATCATAAGCCAATTTCAAGAGAGGATTTTATTAAGATTTTCCAAGATAACACTGAAATAAATTTGGTGAAGAAGAATTCTTCTTCTCCACTAAATTAGCTTTTATTTTTCTATATATATATATATATTATATATATATATATATATATATATATATATATATATATATATAATTAAAAAATCCATAAAAAACATAAAAAAATATAATAATAAAATGTATAAGTATGAAAACCAATCATTAATTGGCATACTTATATAGAAAATACAGGGTGAAATCAAAGATTTCTAACATCCTATATTTTCCATTTCCTTTCTGTAATAAGTAGTGACATAAAGCTACATTCATTTGCAGTTCATAATATGCAATTTCATTTCATTTCATTCCATCTCACCCCATTTTCATTTTATTTTACAGTTTCATTCCATCTCACTCCACTTTTATTCCATTTCACTGTCATATTCTATTTCCATTTCATTTCACATTCATGTTCCATAGCCATACTTCATTCTCTATCATGTTCTGCAGCTGATTCTATTCTGCAGCTAATTTGATTCTACAACCATATCTCATTTCAGTAGTTCTGGCATAATTATACAGCTTACAAACAAATGATGATTGCAGGAAATTGAAGAATCTTGTTTTGAAGACAATATGCTAAAGGGTACCTACGAATCAACACCAAAGAAAACAACAAACGAAAAGGTTAAGTTCTAAAAGGTAAAGTGCAAAAATTTATTTTAAATAGCAAGGTTAAAACATAAAGCATATATAATATGGATATTCATATGTTTCCGTGACGAATCATCATTTGATTTGATTGCAATCTCCATCATACTACATACCTGCCACATCCTCCGTATTTTGTCACATAATGGTCCATAGTTAACTCCCTCGTTGATTATTAATGGTCACGACTACAAAATGACATACTTGTCTACGTGTCTCCAAAACCCCTACCATCGATTCATTTCATACAAACCCGCAATTCCTTTCACCATATTCGCAACCAATTCATTTTGTAAAATCAACAAGGGTAATTCTAAATGTTGAGAACTCTGCGTAATAGAAGGCATGGGGCTAGTCATCATATCAGAACTGGTAGGAGAAAATTACATGAAAGGATACCCACAACTTAAAGAAATGTTGCAGAAAGCTGGATAACTTAAATTCGTTGAGAAATTTGATGGTTTCATAAGGAGATTACAAAATCCTTTGCTCGATCTTTTGATGGCACAAAGGTAGAAATTGGAGATATCAAATTTCTAGTGATTGAGTCATTCATGTCCGAGGCTACAGAAGTTCCAAGGCATGGTGAAAGATGGTTCAAGAAAAAGGATTTCCACAATGAATCATGGAAAGTAATACTCAAAAACCCAGGTATGGATGTCTCTGTTTTTAGAAAAGGAATTTACGTTTCAGCTCTTAAAAGTAAGTGGAGGAACATGCTCTTAATATTACAGAAATTTATCACTTGTGAGGGGAAGTTTGGTTGCATGTATTTCTACCATATCTGTTTACTGATGAATTTCTTAGAAAATAGAGAGAAATCAATCTTCCTTTCTTCCTGCTAAATAGTCTAAGAAGGATGGCCTCAAATGTGTAAAAGAGAATATAGTTCATAGATACAACCTTGTATCATCATGGGATGATAAAGATATTGATTGAGTTTCATTTAAAAATCATAGGAGACACTTGGGAGAATTTCCTTATTAGAAATAATTTCCAAGAAGCACCAGAGTCAGCTAAAGAAGATAATGTCAGAAGAAATAGAAGAAAGAAGACTGGTATAGCTGTTGAAAACAAGCCTGAGTCTTCATTGTAGAAAGATGATGAAAAGTTAATCTGTGAAGAACTGATAGAAATCAGGAAGTAGATCAAGGCAAGAGGGAAGATAAGAAAGGAGAAAAAGGTCACAAATGAGGAGATGTAAGTCCTCCACAACTTAGAAGGAGCTCTAGACTCCGAGCTTTGGTAAAGAAAACATCATCAAAAGGGACAAAGTTTATAAATTTAGACAAGGAAACCCTAGAATCATCTCCTGTTAACATCTCTTCTGCACACAGTCCTCAAAATTCTCCTATTCATCATTTTGAAGGTAGCCCAAGCAGAAGATCTCCAGGCATAGACCCAGTACAACAACAAATATATGACTATATAAAATCACTGGAGAAGAGAAACCTCAATGAACCCAAAACCTTTTGTCAATCCACAAGAACCTCTAATTGATGCTCTCAAATAAGAAATTTATGAATTAGAGATATTAAATAGACATATCAAACAAGAGAATGAGACCTTGAAGGAACAAAAAAAATTGGACAAGGCAATTCACGATAATACCATTCTGCATCTAGGACTGTGGTATAAGAAAAATGGGAAATTGAAAAGAATGAATAAGATTTTGAATAGAGCAGTCATTAACCTTAAGGACAAGCTTCTTATGACAAATACCAGAATGAAAGTCACTTCAAAGAAGAGCAAAAGAAGGAAATTGGATGTACTAGCAGATGTGTCTGAGCAAATGCATTAGGGAGGAAGAACTCACATTTTTGGCAAATTGCATGAGGACATGCAATAATTTTGTAGTGGGGGTATGTTGAAACTTAGAATTACCCTCTCCTTGACATTTTTTCTCACATTTTCCCCTCAATTTCTCATAATATTACAGACCCAATCAATGATGAATGCTAGGTTTTGTCTTAAGGAAAGCATTAAAATGACCACCATATTATATTTTCATGTTCTTGCTATTTGAATAGATTTTTTGCAAATTAGCTACAGAACACAGCCTATTCTGTAGCTAACTGTGGATTCCGTAGATACTCTCATGGTTTGGCAGGTTCCAGGTCTCAAATGAAGAATTGGGCCACATGGGAATTTCTAGAATCATCTCCACATGGATTCTATCCTATTCACTTGGTCCAGATCAATGGAAAAGAAAACCTAAGGTCATGGTCAAAGATGGAGTTAAAGTATGTTATCCAGAAGCAATAGGACTCTTGATTTGCTCTTTCGTAGCTAATCAAGAGTCTAACAGTTCTGTTGTAGATTTAATTCGAATTAGCCACCTGTAGCTAATCAAAAGTTTAAACGGTCCTATTGTAATTCGAATTAGCCACATGTAGCAAGTTTTTGTCATAAACAGTCATGTTATATTTAATTCGAATTAGCCACATGTAGCAAGTTTATCTCATAAACAATTATGTTGTTTTACTATAAATATCGGTTGCATGGAAGCGAGAAATAGCTAGAAGTTAGAAGGAATTACGTGTTAAGTTCAAGCTTTTTGTTGATACTTTGTATTCATACTTCATTTTGTTCATAATACAAATTTTGTGTTGCCAATGATCATTTAAAGTGCATCCTTAACTAGCTAGCATTCTAGCGACATCAGTTGCAGAGGGCCCCTGCACTGAAGGAGGTTTTTCATTTGTTGTTTTTAGTTCAATTTCCATTACTCTTTTTAGCAAATATGTTTTCTAAATTAGGATGATATTTCATTTCAGTTTTTAATCAATAGCGTCATGATGAATCACAACTATGCAACCTTTTTCTTCTAAGATTTTTCGTGGAGAAAAGCGACTCTATTTCCAAACTGAATTAAGATTGAAGTAATAAGAATAGACAATTGCTTAGTTTTTTTACCGTTTTGTCATTCATTTTCTTAGAACAAAATTTTCAATTAACTGTGTTAATAGAAGTTTTCAAAAGCCATTTCAAGATAATGATGATCCTAAACTAAATGGTTAAATGTCTATTTCATACAATGATTGAAATTACTCAGTACATTGTTATTTTCCTAGGAACTTAGGAACTAAGGTATAATTGATTTCTTGCACAACACTTTAAGAGGGTAATGCTTCACATTTGAATGTTGGAGAAAGTCAAAAATACATTAATTGTTTACAGTTAAGTTTTACATGCTTTTACCTTTTTGCTTTCATAACCTCACTTAGTTGCATCACTGATATTCAAAAAATCATTTCAAGGAGATTGATTTATTCATATTCTAAAATTGAATGGTTGAATATTTAATGAATGCAATTACTGGGTTACCTTCTGCATCAATTTCATTCTTGGTTTTAAGAATTAGATCCATAAATTAGGACTAATGGTTAGATGAGATAGATTCTTTGTTTTTATTAGGTTCTAACTAGCCAACAGTTCTTGGTCCATTTTTAGAAAATTAGATTAACTTAGGAACATTTTCTTTCCTTTAAAATTCATTAGATTCAGTTAAATTTTCTCATAGTTTCATGTTGTATATTCTTAGACATCAAAGAACAGAAACCCCCCAAAAACAACATAAAATACAAAACAACGAAGTAAGAAAAAGGTTAACTAAGCACATATAGCGCATCACACTTCATCAACTTACAAACCTCGGTTGATAATTTATGCAAGCAATTTAGGACACTAAATTGACTAAACAGAGATTCCTTCATCATTCATATCCATTATAATTGTCATTAATGGTTTCTCTAAGGATCCCTTTATAACTATTGTAACATACCAGACAATATTATGATCTGACAAAGGAGCAAATCATTGTTTTGTTCAATATTTGATACAAACATTTTAAGCATGCCATGGGTCTTTTCTTCTAGCTGGAGTCTACAAGAACTTTGAAATCACTTTAGATAAATTGATATATGATACATACTAGTCATTTCAAGCATTAAACCACAAACTTATAAATTTTCTAGTCTTTGTATAAGTCTTCATTCCCATGTCCAACTTGTTACTGTAGTGTGCTTGCATGGGAAAAAAATCACGCTTTCTTGGTGGTCAAAAAAAGTCTTCTAGATTTCAATTTTACAATTAATGCATTAGTCCTTCTTCCTAGATAATATCAGTTCTAGTAGCCATATCATATCTTTAAGAGAAATTGGTCATGAGATTTATGAAACCTTTCAACCTAAGATATCAATGAATGTACAAAGGGTGTCTTTGCTAGATTATCTTTAGGTAAAGAACCTTTTTTAAACTTCTTTTGGTTGCTTCTTCCAAAGAGACACCAGTTCAATTCCTTATGAAATTAAGGAACTCAACTTCCAGAAATGACTTCAGTTTTTCAAAAAATATTGTAAAAATTATTCTTGTACAAATATTTCACTTTGCTAGCTTTGAAATTTATTAAGGAATTTTTGGGCTACACTAAAACACCTTTTGAGTTTCTCACCCTTTGAGTCTGAGGTTTTTTGGCCTATGTAACAAGTCCTGAGGTATTTTACGTATATCTGAATAGTATATTGTAATGTACTAAGACTTATTAAATCTATTGAAAATGGACTAACAAACTAAGAATTCAATCAAATATGGTTCAACCTTCTTCATAGTCTTGACCAAAGGCAAAAACAGATCTTTGAAACAAATATGTTGATCTTCTTGCAAATTGTGATATGAACCTAGAACTTATTTTCTTAGATGTAACAAACTCCCGGCCTAATCATAGGATGCTTTCTTAATCATTGATTTGGCATTGGTAGATCTTTACCTTCTTTTGGAATGTGCTTCTTGAACTAGGGCTTCTAGGGCTAGTGACAAAATCAAGCCCTAGAGAATAATAAGAAAAACTTCTTCTACAAGGTTGCTCTTACACCATAAGCTTTGATAACATGTTGAATTTTCAAGTATCCTCTAAACTGATAATTACTTCTTATTATTTTTATTAATTTAATCTTTTATTACATTATCTATTCATCACAAAGCAATTACACAGAGGATATCAACAGTAAAACAAAATACTAGTAGGATCATGAAGAGACAATGGAACAAGAATAAAAGAGTTTACTATGGGAAAACCCACATCGGGAAAAACCCAACAACCTTTTCCTTAGATAAATTCTTCAGTTCAACAAGATACACACCTAGACATCTAATGAAACCTGGTCCACTACCTGCTAGTCATGTTATGAGTCATCCCACTGAACTTGATTTGATTAAGTTTGTTAGGGAAGAAATTTGTCCTACTCTTATATTGAAGAAATTCGGTCTTGTACCTCTGATATGCCTAAGATATTTCATTCTGTCAAAGAGATAATGACATCGGTTTGCCTCAGCTCGGTCTACCTCAGAACCATTTTCTTTGCTTGCCTCAGATTTAACCTCAAATCTGATGACTTGTTTTCTCTGATTTGAACTCAGACTCATCCTTACAATAATCCTAACTCAACCTTAGAAGTAATCTGAATTGCTTGCTTTTGGAAGGAGGTCAAATTCCTCACATATATAGTAGAATTTCTATTCTGAATAGGTGCCTTTATGATTGGGTTGATTTTATTAGGAGGGCTGACTTGGCTTCTTTAGAGCCAAAAATTTAAATATTAAAAATTCAAATTTTCCTATTTAAAAACCAACATGAAGATCATGTAATATATTTTTCTCTTTCGACAAGGACATGAAGAACATGCCTTATTTATTATTTCAAATACATTGAAAGTTAAAATATTGATTGTGAAAACTGGCCATACCTACAAAATTCAACAAGTTTCATATCTATAGGAGTTGTTGAACCCAACTTATTGTTCAAACATGAAGCATGGAAGGCATCATATTGTGTTTCTAGCACATAAGTTACTTAGGCATCCCTCTTGCAGATTTGGGAAGGGCACACATTGAAGTTAGATGAGAAACCAATCAGTTTCATTTATTGATAAGTGGTTATGTGAGGAAACATACCCATTTATTTGTGCTTTAATGTTTATGTTAAATAAAAGCTTTCCACAATGGTTTTTGTTGAATATAATTTCATGTTAAATGACATTTGCGGCTCACAGCCTTTGCAACTCTTTTGTGATGTCAGGGTATATCCCGCGATTGGAAATCTATGTGGGCTTGAACTTTGCTCTGATTGGTCAATGGCCTGGGCAACATTTTGTGAATGTATATAAGTATAAATGGAATATTTGTTGTGAATCTGGATTGGGTTGATTTTTTCAATGGTTCGATGTTACAAATATATTTGTTAATGGCTAATTATGCTAACTACTTAGCTTGACATACAAAGTTTGGCCTTCCATTTTTTCAAATTGATTTAAGAGATATCTACCCTCATCAAATGGTATTTAAAAAAAAAGAGCTAGATGGATGGACCAACCTTGCCTTGTGTTTACTTCATAATGTCTCTGACATTATCTATAACACCAAATTTAAAATAATAGATACCTCACCTTTACGCAACGACCCATCTTCACCTTCTTTTATCTGGACAACAAATTACCCTTAAAATTAATTAATGCATCAACACATTCACGAATCCAATCATCAATTTGTTTACATTAAGATGTTAATTGGTGTGAATTAATTGTTTATGTTGTCCCCTCATTAAATGAAAACTAGTAAGATTGTGGCCTTCACAACTTCACATTTTCTTAGGTCATGGGATACCCCTGCAACTTGGATGAACTGTAGACCGAGCTTACAAGTGAATGCCATAACCTAGAAATTTTAACTCCAAATGGTGGATTTCCATGGTCAAGATGAATTGGTCAATGCCGATATGCTTCAAATGGTAGATATCGTAGCCTTAACCCCGCCTTGAATTGAATAATATGGAAAGTAGAATAATATGGAAAGTAGGCACCTCCACAATTTATACCATAACATAAGCATTGGTTGTTAAATGGGTTTTAATTTGAAGGTTTAAAATATATGTTATATAATGTGGTTCCAATACTTATATAATATGTGGTTTTTTTAATATATGGTGGCTAATGTTGATTTAAATATAATTTACTATTACAATAAATATATATTATATCTATATATATTATATATATATATTATATATATATATATATATATATAGTGTGATAATATAGAAAAAAACAATCGTTAAAAAATATTATATCATTCTAAAAAAATTTAATAAATAGAGCAAATTATGCTACCAAACATATAAGAAGTATGCAAAGGGATGAATGTGTGCAAAGTTATAGAAGTGGGGATGTGTGTGGAAGGGGAACATGTAGAAGGGAAAGTATTGTGCAGGAGGACCATGTGTGGAGGGTCCGATATAAATTTGATGAGCACTCCTACCCATCAAGTAAATTTGGAATGATGGGTTTCTTTTTGAAATTGTTTTTGCATGAAGTTTGATTTTATTTTTACCAATAATTTAAATATAATGTATTATGTGTTTTTATCATGAATGTAAGAAAAATGTTAATATAAGTTTTGTGTCAGTAAATTTTTGAATTCTTCCTTCACTATAAAATTAGGTTCAACCAAGTAACATGGTAGATGTATATGCTTTATATTACTTTAAAAAGATCAAACATATTTATGGAAAACTAGCCAATGATTTGGTATAATTATGTACAATCACTATTTACGTAATTTCAAAGATTTTAAAATTTATGCTAAACCATTCATGAAAAAATTTCAAGTGGCTCGGTGAAATACATTACCTAGAATGTATTTGAAGAGAAACACTTGATTTTAGCCTGAAGTATGATGAATTGGACTTAAGGAGGAACTTGTAAATAATAAAAAAAACTTAGAAAGGACTTTTAAACAATAATTTGGGAGGATTCAAACATATCAAGCAATAATAATATGCATGCATTGATTTTGAAGAAATTCATAATGTTTTGACAAGGAAGAAGAATAGAGCTTTCTGATAGACATGATGACAGCTAAAAGGCACAAATTCGGTTGTGTTTACATTCAAGTTTTAATGTATCAAAAGAATCATAGCCTTTGTAACCACACATTTGAGATTTCCATATCCAACCTCAATATATATATTTTTATAATCAAATTAATAAATAGATCCATTACTGAGATTTACCACTAGTGTGCCAACACTAAAAGAATTATATAAAACTCTCAAAATTAAACAAAAAACAACTATTTCACCTACATAAAAAGTAATGATTGTTAGTGTTTTTTATAGAATATCAATGGCCCATCGGTGTGGACATGTTGTGTGAGTCTTAACCTTAGGCTTCAATGTTCATGCTTTATGCTTAAGTGTTTACAATGTAGGATCACATGGTGTTTAACATGTAACCATAAGATCTACAAATAATTTCAAATTCAAAGAGAAAGGTTTCCGGATCCTATGACCTCATACCATGGAAGTTGGGAATGAAATATGGAGGGATATTATTCATATGAACACTACTATCAGTATCTTGAATGAGAAATCCAAGAGGATATTCCTCATTGTCATCATCTCCATCCATTTCTCCTACCTTTTCTATCACCTCCTCTTCTTTTACTAGCAAAATTCGATGGTGATGTGGCTCTTACTACACCACGTGATCAAGTGGGGGGTGTGGTATTGAAGAATCTTTTTGTTTTTATGATTTTTTTGAATGAAAGCACTAATGAAATGGAATTTATGTTTTTGAAATGAAAGATGATGAATGTAATTTTTGTGTGTGTTTTTTTAGAAAGTAAAAGAAATGAATCAACTAGGGAAGAGAACAATGCATACTTTGACACGTCCCCGACAACGATGAAAAAAAGTGATGATACCTAGTATTGCAAAAAGAATGTTGCAAATCCCAAAGATACCAACTTAAATTATCAACCCGAGGTTCATATAACCTTAAGAGGTGTCAGCACTATATGTGCATCATGCAATGTGTCCTTTCGTTGATCTGATGGAATGAAGTGAATATCATGGAATAAAGCCTAAACTAATTGTAGAAATGGAAATGCTTATCTATTTGTAGGAATGGAAATCTCACTCTACTTTTCTTAAATGTAAAGGTTAACCTACTTGCATGAATGTAAATGCTATTCTATTTGCAAAATATAACTATTGCATCAAAAGACAACCTAGTTTATGCAATATTAATAATAATGTTGGAAATGGAAACCCTAACTTAAGATGTATGAAACAAAACTTAATCATGAAATCATTCTTCAATCACTGAATTCAAAATATATTTTGTCAACATATTTCGTAAGGTACTTCATTAAGTAATCATGAAAATCATCATTATGCTATTCAAGTCATGAATATGTCAACTAATCATAACTATAGAGGTGAATCACAATGGAGAAGAGGAAAGGCTTAAGAGGTACTTTGGTCTTAATAAGTCATGGTTCAAAGACTAGAGGTTATTATTCAATCCCAAGTGAAAAAAACCAAGCTTTTGGAGAAAATATGGTTAAGTTTACACGTGCTACAAGAGGTGCTACATGAGGCACCGTTTTGCTATGTGAACGATATAACTTGCCTAATTCCGAAGTAAATCAAAGGAAATTGAGAGGAGGAAATTTACTTATTAATTAGGATGTCCTAAGACTCCAAAACACTCATGTTAACATGTGCTAAGAAATAACAGAAAATTACTTAATGTAAAAATCGAAAATTCAAGAACTAGTGAGCTAGTTATCCTACCAAATGCCTAACCTAATAAAGTGAAAATTATATGGGGCAAATTTTGTTATTAAATTTAATGGTTTTATGACACAATAAAATTGCAATCAACTCAAATGAAGCTTGTCAACACTTAATAAAAAATAGTAGAAAATTATTACTATTTTGCTACAGGGGACTTATAGAAATTCTAGATTCGTGAACTAGTAAACCAATCTAAGTAGCTCAACGATCAATATGAATTTTCAAAGTTGTTATAAGGATGCATCATTCTTGTGACTCTATAAATTACCTACAAAACAAATCATTTCAATCATTTAACCAATATGACCTACAACAAAAGAAGCATGAATAGTAATTGCATAAATAAGAGATGCAAGTGGTAAAGACATTCAAAGGAAATAAAGAAATTGTACAAGAGGGATATGAGGCCATTGGGATGGTCAAGGCCAAGTAAAATCAAAGTTCTATGAAGGAAACCAAGCTTTAGAAGCTTAAAATGACACCAAACTTCATTATTTCAATCAATCTAAGTACATCTATGCTAGAAATGAAAGTGGAGTTGCTAAATAACAAGTTTTCTCCACAAGAAGACTAAGAAATACATGCCCCTAGAGGAAAATTTGAATTTGTATTTATGCAAAGTGATGAGGAACCATTCTCCTTGAAAAGAGCCAACTTTCGCCTCCAAAATCCCTAAAAATATGGATCTAGTTCCCAACACTAGAATATGCATTAAATGACAAGGAACACATTCCTAGATTTTCTCAATCACTAGAGCTAAAAAATTTATGTAATAATTTAATAGTATCTTCTTCATTTACTATCCACTCTTGGTCCATCCTGTAACCAGCAGAAAAGTCCTAAATTATCTCAACTTCCAAATCTTGATAATTTGATTAGCCAATATTATCACAATATTATACAAAAATAAATAAATATTAGGCACAAATATGAAATTATCTCTAAATCTTCTAATGAAACATACTAAAGCTAAAAAGATGTCATTAATATAAAAAAGATAGGTTTAATGTGCTGAAGGATGTGAGATGTCTTAATTGTGTGTCTAATTTGGAGGCCCATTAGAGAGAAGAAGGAGAGGGGGGGGGGGGGGGGGGGGGGGGGGGGGGGGGGGGCGGGGGGAGAGAGAAAGAGAGATGGATTTGGAGGGGGACAGAGAGGGGGGAAGAACAAAGACATAGAGATATAGAGAGGGAGTGACAAGGGAGAGATGGAGAGAGAGTGAGGGAGAGAGGAGAGGAGGGAGGAGAGAGAGAAGGAGAGGATATTGAGAGGCAGAGAAGGGGAAGAAAGAGAGATGGAGACAAAAAATGGAGGGGGGGTGAAGAGAGAGGGAGACACAAAGATGGAGGGGGGAGATATGGGGAGAGAGATAAGGAGAGAGGGAGGGAGAGAGAGAAGGATTTAGATGACGAGAGTGAGGGAGGGGAGAAGAAAGACATAAAGAGAGAGAAATATGGAGTGAGAGAGAGGGAGTGATAAGGGAGAGATGGAGAGAGAGTGAGGGAGAGAGGAGAGAGGGAAGTAAGAGAGTGAGAAAGAAAGGGAGAGAGGGAGAGAAGGGTAAGAGAGAGAGATAGAAGGGGAAGAGAGAGAGAGTGGGAGATGGAGGGAGAGATAGATAGATAGATATGGAGATAGAGTGTGCATTTTTGGGGGAGATATAAATATGCTAAGAAGGAGAGACAAAAGGAGATAGAGATATAGATGGAAGGGGAGGGGATATGGAAGAAAAGAGAGATAGAGAGAAAGAGAGGGAGATATAGATAGATATGGAGATAGAGAGAGTGTGCATTTTGGGGGGTGAGATAGAGAGACAAATAAAGAGATATTGAGGGAGATATAGATATAGATGGTGGGGAGAGAGGTAATAAGTGAGAGATAGAGAAAGGAAGGGAGTGGAAAAGAGTGAGAGAGGGAGGGAGGGGAAGAGACATAAAGATTAGGGAAAGAGGAAGGGGGAGAGAGAGGAGGAGAGAAGGATGGAGATAGATACATATATGGAGGGGGGAGAGAGAAGGAGGGGGAGGGAGAGATATAGAAAAAGAGATGGAGGTTGGATATAGATGGAAGAATAAAGAGATAAAAATATAAAAATATATGTATTACATAGTTGTTGAGCCTCGGTATTGGAACAAGAATGCTGCAACTCCAAAGGCTACCAACTTTAATTATCAACCCAAGGTTCGTACAAACTTAAGAGGTATCGACAATATATGTGAAACATACAATGTGTCCTTCCTTTAATGTCATGATGTACTGGAGTGAACTTAAGGAAATCAAATCCTAAACTAATTTCATAAATGGAAATTTTACTTTGAAAAAGGAATTAATCCTAAGCAAGAACAACAATTGTAATTGAAATATTAAGAGCATGAATTGAAATAAATAGGCATAATATACATTGTAAAAAGGCATGTCATAATTTGTGTTTATTCTTCCTCAAGAATTTATTTAGAGCATAGGGGTAATGATTCAAACCTAAGGGACCAAAGCCATTATTTTTGAGTAAATCTAGGCAAGCATATGCACGCTAGAAGAGTACTACAGGAAACTACATGATGTTACATATTTACTACATGAAGTTATAATTCATCAAATGAAAAAGAAAATCAAATCCAAATTGGATGGGACAAATTTTGTTATTGAATATGATGTATTAGGTCTCCATTCCAAGTGGAATCACTCAAAATTACTTCTGTTAACCCATGCTAAAAAATATCAGAAAATTACTAGTCTAAAATCTAGAAATTCAAGAACTAGTGAGCTAGTAAATCTATCAAATGCCTAACCTAATCAAGTGAAAATGAAATGGGGTAAATTTTTTTATTAAATAGATTTTTTTTTTTTACCTAATTAAAGTGGAATTGAATCGATTTAAGCTTGTTAGAATGCTCTAACAAATAGCATAAATTTAATGTTATTTGCCAGAAGGGACTTCCATAAATATAGATTTGGGAATAAGAAAACTAATCCAAGTAGCTCATTGATTGCTATGACCTTCCAAATCTATTCCAATGATGAAATTTTTGTTGTGATCCTAAAAAATAACCCACTTAAAAAATTTAACCCAATCCTACAACAAGAAACCATCAATACTAAATGCAGAAATAGGAAAAAACAAGAACAAGAGATGTATGTGAATACGAAGTGAAAATAAGAAACGTAAATGATACAAAATGGATTTGAGTCTCCTAGGATGGCCAAGCCCAAGTTAAATCAAAGTCTTATTAAGGAGACCAATATTTAGGAGCTAAACATGGCACAAATATTCATTATTTCCATCAATACAATTACATCCCCGCAAGAAATGAAAGCGGAGCTGCAAAAATATGAGTTCTCTCCACAAGAAGACTGAGAAAAATCAACCCCTAGAGGAAATTTCGACTTGTTACTTATAAAAAAAGAATACGAAGCATTCCCTGTGAAAGGAGGAAGCTTTCCCCACCAAAATCCATCACATAGTGGATCTGGTTCCCAATACTAAGAATCTGCATTAAATGACAGGGAACACATTCCTAGATTTTCGCAATCATTGGAGCTCTAGAATCTGTGCAATAATTTCAGCATATATTCTTGATTTATTATTTAATATGGATCCTCTTGTAGTAGGGAGAAAGCTCCTAAATTATCTCCTCCTCCAAATCATCATAATCTACCCAATATTCTCACAATATTCCACAAAAATAAGTAATATTAGGCACAAATATGCAATTATCCATAAACCTTCCTAATAAACATATTAAAGTTAAAAATACATTATCTAATGCAAAAAGAGAGGTTTAATGTGCTGAAGTATTGTCATATGGGACTTCATTTATGTATAATTTAGAGGCCCATCAGTAGTAGCATATAATATTGAACATTATTAACCATAGAGGAACATGAAATAAGGATTTTACAAAAGGTATATAAGTTTGATTTAGAAAGTCGTGAATCTTTTGTTTTTTCACTAAAATAGATGCATTGATTTCAATGTATATGTTGATTCATAATATTATCTGATTGATTTCACTTGATGCATCTAATCCTATTTGATTGCTTGCATTGGATGCATTGATTTTTGTGTATATGTTGATTTCTGATTTGATGTAACTAGTTGTATGATGTACATTAATTTAAAATTAATTAGATTAATACTATGCATTGATTTCACTATAATAAAAAAAATATTAATGACGTGCATTAATATCTATGTTACAATATTTCAACCATAAATAGAATACTTGAATTTTCATATTAAATAAAGTGTTCACTTGCTTGAAATGTTTGCTTCTTGAAACTATAAACTATTTACAATTGAATACATTCTTATTATTCTCATTTTCCATTATTCAAAATTGTTAGCAACTTTGCATTCAAATGAGGTAATAGAAAATAAATACCATTGAAACTTACTTGAGATTTAACACTCCATAAGTCACAATGATTCACTTCGGAGAAAGCTACTATTAATATTGGAGAGCAAGAGAGACACAATATGATGTTTACTACAATAGATCGAGTTAAATATTTGAATGGTCTATGATTTCAGCTGCCCTGTTCATATGATAAATATGAAAATATGGAAAAATTAACAGGTGTGACGATAAGAAAAATATAATAAAATAGATTGAGATTGATCAAAATGAAGACTGTTCGTAATTGACTATATTCTTATTATTCACATTTTCTATTATTCAATATGGCTACATTTTCACTTTGGATTAAAAAAATGATTTAACAATCTCTATCAAATCAAAAATCTAAGGTAACTGAGAAAATTTAAATTTAAAATGACTAGATTAATCTTAGACATATTTAGCATACTTAAAATGGTTAGAATAATTAATTGTTCAATAATTTTTCCATGGCAAAATATGACTAAAACTAACTTAGATCAATTTTAGCCCCATATTTATTAAGCGACAAGAGAGATGAAATCTCTCGAGGTGCAAACCTTTCCTCAAGTTTTTCACTCACAAAATAGGTTTGCACCTCGAGAGATTTGATCCCTCTCCACATTTGATAGATCCGAGGTTAAGATGGATCTAGGATGGCATTAGTCCAACCATACTTATGGAAGCATCATGTTGTATATGAGTCTAGACCTTGTAGTATTATTATTACTTTGGGTAGACAACTATACAATATACCATAGGTAACCCCACCGATTTCCATTTCTTTCATCTTTGCTAAGAAATGTAGTAATATCATTTTCCAGACTAGGAAATTTCTCTACTTCTTGATTCACTCTTAAAGTAAGGAGAATAATGTGGCCACATCCATGGCCTTGACATAGAGCTCATTCATGCAATAGAGGAAAGTGGATAAATTTGTGGAATAATACAAAGACATCTTCTCCTCACCCACTAGCGTACCTTTACATTGTTAGGTCAATCATTCAATTGATATGACCCTTAGCAGAAATATACCCAATTGACCATTCTACCACCATTATCTTCTAGAAAATGAGGATATAAAGCATCAAATCTAAGAGATGCTCCAAAAATAGCACATCTAATTGATTTCCTAACCCCGTGGATTCCCAACTGTACTCATGCAAAAGAAATATGGGACCTAGAAACTCTACATTGATTATCAGACCCTAAACAAAATTGATGGGCCTCCAAATTACATATAAATTAAGGCCCATATGACCATCCTTTAGCACATTAAACCTCTATTTTTACATTAGATGACATATTTTAAACTTATTTATGTTCATTAGGAAGGTTTATGGATAATTGCATATTTGTGTCTAACGTTATTTATTTTTGTAGAATATTGTGAGTATATTGGGCAGATTATGAAGATTCGGAGGAGGAGATAATTTAGGGACTTTCTCCCTACTATAAGAGGATCAATATTGGATAATAAATAAACAAGATATTATGAAATTATTGCACAAATTCTACAGCTCCAATGATTGAGAAAATCTAGGAATGTGTTCCCTGTCATTTAATGTCAATTCCTATTGTTGGGAACCAGATCCACTATTTGAGGGATTTTGCAGGGGAAAGCTTCCTCCTTTCATGGAAAATGCTTCCTAATCATTTTTTATAAGTAATAGTTATAATTCCTCTAAAGGGTGGTTTTTCTTAGTCTTCTTGTGGAGAAAACTTGTATTTTTGCAGCTCCACTTTCATTTCTAGCAGGGATGTACTTAGATTGATTCAAATAATGAAGATTGGTGCCATTTTTAGCTTCTAAAACTTGGTATCTTTCATGAGACTCTAATTTTCCTTAGGCTTGGCCATGCCAAGAGCCTCATATCCCTTTTTTATAGTTTACTTTTCTTCTTTTTACTTCTTATTCACATGCATATCTTGTTCTTGTTTTTCCTCTTTGTGCATTTAGTATTGATGATTTCGTGTTGTAGGATTTGGTTAAATGGTGAATTTGGTTATTTTGCAGGATAAAAAGCATGATTTTATCCTTGGAACAAATTTATAAGGTCATAGTAATCATTGAGCTACTTGGATTAGTTTTCTTATTCACAAATCTAAAATTTCTGGAAGTCCCTTGTAGAAAATAGTAGTAATTTTATGCTATTTTTTTGAACATGATAATGACATTAATTTGAGTTTATTCCACTTGAATTATATAATAAAAAAATCAAGTTAATAAAAAAAATCACCCCATTTAATTATCACTTGATTAAGTTAGGCATTTGATAGATTAACTAGCTCACTAATTCTCGAATTTCTAGATTTTAGTGTATTATTTGTTTTCTATTTTTAGCACATGTTTACAGGGGTATTTTTGAGTGATCCCACTTGAAATGGAGACCTAAGCCATCCTATTCAATATTTTTTTTCCCATCCCATTTTGATTTTATTTACTTGGTCATTCGGTGAATTATATCTTCCTGTAGAAAACTTGTAACTTCCTGTAGCAAATACTATAACTTCTTGTAGCACTCCTCTAACATGTGTAAACTTGATCAGATTTTCTCAAAACGCTTGTTTTTTATCTCTTAGGGTTGAATCATAATCCCTAGGATATAAATCCATGATTGATAAAGAATAAAACACCAATTAGTACATGCCTTTAAAAAAATTAGATTAGGCCTATTTATTTGAATTCATGCTCGTAGGATTTCAATTATAAATTGTTGTTCTTCCCTAAGATTAATTTCTTTTCAAAGTAACATTTGCATATATACAATTTGTTTAGGATTTTATTTCATTACATTCACTCCATTACATCATGACAACATAAGAATTACACATTGTATGCTACACATATAGTGATGAAACCTCTTAAGTTTGTACGAACTCCATGTTGATAATTAAATTTGGTAGCCTTGGGAGTTGCAACATTCTTGTTGGAATATCGAAGCTAATTAAAAATCACAGCCAAGAACCAATATCAGATTCCCTAGATTGACAACCTACATAAATATTTTAAAGGGGTCCAAGTACTTGAGTAAGATTTATTTGAATTTTGGCTACTAGTAAGTCCCGATAGAACCAACTGATGTGTGGAAGACTAGTATCAAGTCAAAGGAGGGTATTTTTAAATGGTTTCTTATGCCCTTTGGTTTGATGAATTCCCCAAAAATTTTCATGAGGCTAATAAATGATATCTTACGACCTTTCAACAACTCTTTCATGGTTATATATCTAGATGATATCCTCATCTTCATCAGAATTGGGAAAAACATTTGCAGTATATTCAGTAGGTCCTTCATAGTGTGACAGATAAAACTATGTGCTAACTTGGAAAAATTCTCCTTCAGCATGGAAAAGGTCCAATACCTAGGATGCATTATTGATGATCAGGGTGCACATGTGGATCTAGGAAAGAACTAAGTCATTTAGGATGGTTGGCCCCAATGACTCTAATAGAGCTTCACAAATTCTCGGGCCTTGCCAACTACTACAAAATATTCATGTTGGGGTTCTCTTATATCACCTCACACTTAATTCAAGTGACTAGGGGAAGAGAAAAAGTAAATGAATTTAATGCCAAAAAACACTAACTTTTCTATGCATTAGTTGTCAACCTTCCAGACCTGCAATAACCATTAGAGATTGAGATAAATCTCACCAACTATGCTATTATTGCAATCTTCATTCAACAAGGACATCTAGTGGCCTGTCAGATTGAAACATTCTCTGATATTGTCCAGAGATACCCAATCTATGATAAGTGTAGAGACCAATCCAGGGTTCTAGATTAGACTAAATTTAATGTAAACCAAGGTAGGTAAACTTAGATGCATGTGTCTAAATTTTATAGACCTAAAAGGATCTAATCTGTCTAAATAAGTGTCTATTGTGACAGACTACAACAGTCTTTTACAAGAGATTGAAATATGTTTCCTTTCACAATTTAAACACTTATATCATCTAATTTAATTAACTGTTCTAAAAAAACAGAGTGTTACTAGTCTGAGTTTTCAATCCTCTTACAAGGATATAATTCACAAAAACTCTTTTAAAATAACACACTAAGCATACTAAAAATCAAATTCATGAAAACAAAGTTCATAGAAATATTTTTAAATTCAATGTTCAATTAAACCTTTACAAGGACTTATTCAATAATTTTGCAATTGAATTTTCAAGATACTACTATGAATCATAAAATAACAATCACAAGAACTTCTAATTAAATTGATAAACTCACAAGCAATGAAATAAAATAAAACACTATTAAGATCTGAATACTAAATTCTATGAAACAGAAAAGAAAGTGTACCAATCCTCACGTAGGGCCCTTCCATGCTTTGATGGCACACTTTGAAAAACTTCAAGTGATAAGAACGTTAACTCATAAACACCATAATTGATGAAATTATACCTTTTATTAAGTTCTGAGAATAGATTACATTAAAAACAGAGTTATGGAATACGCTTACACTCTTAAGTCTGCTATTTTCAATGTCTTCACTAGCTTTCTCTTTTTTTTTTTTTAATAATAATCAAAATCCTCCTATTTATTAAAATTTACAACCAAAAAGGCTATTTTCGTTCTTCCTAATCCTAACTGATTTCTAAAACAAATCGAAATTAGTTTAGGGTCCCTAATCGTAAGCAAAAGATCAAGTACATTCATTATAACTTCAGATTTTTCTGCTGAATAGGCTGGGTTTGACCAACATTGACCATGTATTCAGGAGCTCCAAATTCGATGTTAAATAGATTTTCCACCATGTATGTACATCCTAGATCACATCCTTATCTTCTATTTCGATTTTCCTGCCATGCCACATGTCACAACATAAACCAATTACAAGAAGTCATTACATCCCGTAATTTTGTTGAAAAATTCCAATTTTTAACATAAAAATCCATAAATTAAATTTAATGTAAA
>APFE031465704.1:0-36324 GCA_000404065.3 Pinus taeda | reverse complement strand
CGTGATTTTTCCAAGTAAATACGTGGTTTCCTTGGAATTATCATCAGTTCTTGAGTAGGTATTGAGCAGCAGAGGCAAACAAGCAGCGAAGGAGATTTGAGCCAAGTGATTGATTCAGATCTGAGCTGTATTGTGTGTAACAGAGGTGGAGATACTTGTGAGAAGTATTATGCTGTGTAATGTTACATGACTCCATCATTAATATACAGATAGTTGGGGTTTTTAGCGAGATGCTTTCCCCGGGATACATACTGTGTTAATGTGTGAATGCTCTTGATGTTTTTTGTTATTGATGCTGCTATATTGATGATCAATGTAGAGGAGCTTATGTATTGTGTATGTTTTCCACAATAGTACATGATCAGGATAATCTCTGTTGAATATGTGTTAAATTATTCAAAATTTCTACAATTTTTTCCTTTGTTCTTGAACCTCTCTTTGGTCAACCTACTTCTAGCTGAACTTCCCTGAGTCTTCAATGTCTTGAGGTCTCTCTAAAGCCTCTGTTTGGTTTGATTTGGTGTTTTTTTTTCCTTTGGTAAGAATTGGTTTTGATTTTTATTTATTCTTATCATTTGGTCGCTTGAAAACTGATTCCGTTTGATTGCTATTCACTTGGATGAATTTCCAGTTTTAGCCCACATTCTAAAAAGTGTAATTGAATCAATAATTGAAGATTGAAAATTAAGTGTGGTGAAAATAGCATAGGAACAATTTCATCGTAAAGGAAATTGCATCTTGCATCTTGTTTTCTACATATTGTGTGTTGCATCTTGATTGTTTCTTCCCTTCCTTCGCTAGATTTTCATTGAAGGAGAAAGGATTTCTATTTTCTCATACTAGATTTTCATTTTGGGATATTTAGGTGATATTCGTGGTGAGCCCTAAAACTAAAATATAATCAAAGATAAAAAATAAATTTATTGAATCAACCTAAGGAGCATTTGTAACATTATTGCAAACATTTAGAGGTCTATGCTAGAGATGTGTTATGGCGTCATTAAATGTAGGAGTTGTTATTGTTTTCCAGTGCTGCATTCCAGGGGTGAAACCTCGTTCCATGTACGTGAGTGTATAGGAGCGTACTCCACGTACCTTTGGGTATATTGGTGGTGATCCATGCATGTAAAGTATATGGGAACGCTCTCATCCAACGATTATGCCTTAGACAACACTACTACAACCAACACTCCCACGTATCATCGTGTATATTTTGTGAGTTCCTGATAGGTTTCTATCCATCCATAGGTAACCGAGTCTACCTCCTTGTATATAATAATACACCAAATGCAAAATTCAGGGAGATTGGTTGTCGTACGTTAAGTCCTTGGTTCACCAAGGTGTATATTCTAGTTAACAATTGCTTGGTATCCTTTATTCCTTTGATTTATTTCTTTTTTTTTTGGTAAACTTTATTATCCAACGTGGAAGAACAAAATCCCCCTCCCCGTTGTTCACGTAGAATACAAAATAAGCTTCCTCTTCATCCAAAGGCTACTCCAAATCGTCGTCCAAGACATAGGAAAATGAAAACTACCGAATTAGGAACACTGAGAACTACTTTTGGCCCTCCTTGTGATATTGATCAGCCATAATCATCTGCCCCTTTGAGTTCTAAACCTGAGACTACATCTATTCCTTTTAGTGACATTAACAAAGTTGAAATAGAAGTCCCTGAAAGTTTGTTACTTGAGCTCATTGAATCTGATCTCCCTGAGTGAGAAACTTTGTTTCCTAAGCTTATTGAACCTATGGAGCCTCATCCATCTTCACCTGAGTCTATGGCACCTTCCTCCTCTCTTCTTTTGTCTCATATAGAACCAATATATCTTGGGCCTGACAGTGAACCTCTTTCACACAAACTTCTGAGTATTGAAGAGATCCCTCAATAGGAGACTTGTCATTCTACTCCTGTTCATTGGGAAGGAATTTATTTCTATCAAACCTATCCACGTCCGTCTCTTAACCTCTGACATAATCTCCTTTACCTGATTTTTTGGGCCTACTTGCGGATCTCTTGCAACAATCTTTATTGGGATTGTTAACCATAACTAGATTTGATTCAAACTCCTAGCTTGTGTCCATCACTATGGTTAGGACATCAAGTGTCGCTTACTCATCAATTTTTGTAACATCACCAAAAACTCATTTATATGGTGGTCTGTCCATCCCCCTTGACTATCAATCATTATCTGGTACCTTTTGTGGTGTGCCTTTCAATCCTTAGACCTCTCCCATGTTATCCAATCCGGGAATAATGTCCGGTACTTCTCTTATGAGTGCCACATGGTCTTCTCCTCTTTCTCCATCTCCACTTACAATAGAGTAGCAAGAGAACCCTTATATCAGTGGACATAGCTACCCTCAACAACCCAACCCTCCTTCTATTGGGTACCCTCTATCTAGATTGCAGTTGCCTCCATCATCCCCTCTTCCCATGGCAGGGAGGCAAGTTGTTGTTGGTATGCCTCAATATGGTAATCGGCCTAGTTATATTCCTCCTTGTCCTTGAATGGATTCTAGTTTTTGGCAACGTACTTTATCCATTCAACCTAGTTCTTTATGGGATCGATTATTGAATCCTCAAACTGTACTGTCTTCATCACAAATTCCTACTTATCCATCAACACCTCAACAAGCTCAAATACATGTGAGCCAATCGTTACAGTCTATTCCAATGATGTCTGGTTCCCCCCAAATCTCTATTAGTCAACTTGTACAAGGTTCCTCACCTTCTCAATCACTTGCACAAGGTACTCCTCAAGTTTCAGTAGGTCAAATTATTCAAAATTTGGCACAGTCTTAATTGAACCTGTACCAGGGAGCAATGCAGACCATACCAAGAAACAATATGGATCACATAAAGTACCTTTTCAGGACCAAAAATTCCAAACCCAATCACTCCAATAGATTTATCGTCATATTGGGGCTAGGAAACAAACCCACTTGTATGATGGCTATCAAAATCCTACATATTCTAGTAACCAAGTTCCTTATTATCAAAACCCTCCTTACCCAAGAATGCAAGTTACTATTCCCCAAGTTATCCCTTCATATCTAGGTCATCCACCTCCAGAATTTAATCAACAGTTGCCTTTTGTGGCTACTCTTGAATTATTATATTTAACTTGATTTACTAATGAACCCATTGCTTATTCACCATGGTGGCCAATAATTCCTATTAAGTTTACTTTTGATATCCCAAAATTCAACGGGAATCATGGAGAAGAGTCGTCGATGCATGTTATGATGTGTCATCTATGGTGTCACTATGTTGTCCATCCAATTCACTTGATGAGTCCATTCGATTTTGTCTTTTCTAACAAACGCATACAAGTATCGTAGCTAAATGGTATATTGAGTTACATAGAGCGTCATTTCACAACTTCAACAATTTAGCCACTAGCTTCCTCACACATTTCCAGTTGCCCATCGGATACGAAACTAGAATGGAACCATTGACTAATTTCGAACAATCATACGCTACTTACATTTAGGATCACATTTATGAGTGGAGGCGCCATCGTCAGCTAGTCAAGCCTTATGTTCTCAATCAGTTTTTAGCGAAATGATTTATCAAATCTCTGTTATCTCCCATAACAGAAGATGTGGCCAAAGGTGGAGTTGTGATAGAAGAGAAAGTTATTGCTCATGCTCAATATCTAGATTTGGTTTATACCCAATTGGGCATGCTCTGTGATAAGATACCAAATGCTCTGAGACCCTCGAATATTGTTCCTCCTCCACCTAGTAAATATTCTCATGTTGGCGATGACATTATAAGTTCTGCAAGTTCGTAGTTGGCAAGTAAACCATATGGTATTTCTCTTACTGCTCCTACACAAACCCTCGATCCCATCCTCCTGTGGCTTCTAATTTTGAGATAAATATCTACTCATCTGATAAAGGAAAGTCTCAACAACAACATGGGAGAAAGAAGAAAGTTAAACGTAAGAAAAATAAAGATTCCTCACCATAGGATAAACAAACAAATTTTCCTTTCGATCAGAAACAAAATCCTCAATACCAATGCTTGATTTGTAACGAGGATCACTTTACATGTGATTGTCTGCACCATGCAGAAGTGAATTAGTTTCTTAAATCATGCACTTCTCCTACTGTGTTGACCGACTCATTTCCCAATTATGAGATTCATATGGTTTCTCGAGATGCCTATTCCTCTAACACCATTTTTTATTCTTTCCTCCTCAAATCTGAAATCCAATGTCATGGTGGTCACTCAGAATAAGGACTATGGTAATTTGAATCAACTGAATAGTCAGACTACTGATTAACCTATGAGCTCAACACCACCTTCATCTAATCTTGTTCGACCTCCACTATCAAGATGGGAATGGGAATGGGAACCAGATGAGAAATAGGGTTTCTTGTTCATCCTTTGATAAGATAACTTCTAGTACTTTTTTACTCCAATGATCTAGTTAATACTATTGTACTGCCAATTTGAAGATGAGAATGGGAATTCATTTAGTAACAATGCAGTGCCAACATGGGAATGAAAAGCATAATGAAATGAGAATTGAACCTTCTAGTTGAGTATTTGGTAAGATAACATCTACTCTTTTTACTTGAAAGTAGATTCAAACAGTGTTGTGGGATGTAAACTACAATCTATAATAACAATGCCAATTTTATTGTTCTTTATGAAAAGTAGATCCCATTAGTTCTCTACAATTCAATCTGCAATCTCGCAGAATAAAGCCAATTGTGAATCTAGTTTATAATTTTTCAAATTTTTATACTCAACCCAATAGAGTCTAAATGCATGAAGTACTAGGAGATCCCTTTGTATTAAGGCATAGTTGTCCCCTATCCTTGGAAATATCCATTCTCACAAGCGATGCCCTTAACTACACTTTGAGAATAAAAACCAGAGTGCACTCTTAAAGATATTCGGGTAGTGAGAAAGTTCATGGAATTTTTAGAGGAGAATGTTGAGCATATAGTCAATTCATGTAAACACAACTTTTATTATCCTTTTATCTCTTGATTTTGGAACCAATTTCTCATTATGTTTAAAAAAATTTATGGTCTTAATTATCCCAAAATTTTAACTAACATGTTAGATGGTTACAATGCATTTCTATATAATTATCATGCATACATTGGTGTTTGATTTGGTGTTTAGATCAAAATATATAAATGTGTAAAAATGGTTGGATTCTCTTTGTGAATTTTTTTTATATAGCATAAGTAGAGCATGGAGACTACTTAACAATAGCTTGATGAATTTTCCATTAACTTTCATAGACAAGTGATATTATTCACATATAATGAGCTAAAATTTCTTAAGACTACCATTAATTCATGTGAATAGTGAAGCCATAACTTATTTGAACCTTATTTTCATTATTTCGTGTCTTTTTAACTTTGCATCATTATTTTATATCAAGGTAATACTTCTTGAGGATTAATCCCTCAAAAAATAGTAATGTTGGTATTTTTGAGGATAATGTTTCTTACATGGTAGGTTTAAAATTTTGTAGTGTTTTTCCCTCGAGAGAGATGGTGAAAAAGAAGAAAAACCTCAAGCAACAACAATGAACAATTTAGGATCGAAAGGATTAGATAGAAAGAATCCAAACTTACTGGAGCGTTGTAAAGGTCTTCCGACGAGATGGCAGGTATGAATTGGATGACTATATTTTTAGTTTCATGGTCCATCCCATGTCATATTTAAAGAAACTTTTGATGTAAGACACATTCATTTGTAAACCTTGTATGACTTACAGTTTTCATTTTCTATGTCCCAATTGCCATAGGTCGATTACTTGGCTATTCAGGTGGGTCATTTATCACTTTAATAAATAAATGTTGCACATGTACTATTAGTATCAATGTTTTAAAACCCAGCCAGCTCGAAACCGACTTGGCCGACTTGGTCCGAGCCGATAAAAAAATTCAACTCGACCAATAGACCGGTTCCGCCAGCCGACTTAAGACCAAGCCAGCCGAGTCATTACGTGACTTAGCCGGCTCAGTCTTAACCTAGCCGACTCAACCAAGTCTGTATCAACCTGGCCAAGTCACGGACAGTGGCCAGTGAAACCCCAAAAATGCACCTTTTTTTTATTTTTTTTATGTTGTGTCTGAGTTTGGGGGACTCCAAATGGTTTTATGAATTGGTTTTTTGTCTTTGGGGTCCATTCCCCTCTCGCAAACCCTATTTATCACACTTAACTCCTCTCATTCTCTCACAGCCATCTCATGCATTTGAGTGAGAATTTCAGTGAGAGTTTGTGAGGAGTTGTTGAGTTTGTTTTTGGAGCAGCCGTGAGGAGTCTTGGGCAAGCATTGTAGCTGGAGTGAGGAGCTTCTTGGGCAGCCATTTGGAGCAGCATTGAGGAGTTGGTTTCTTGGAGCAAGCTTGAGGAGGCAGCTTGTGCTTGGAGGTATTTTTTTTCACTTATACAAATCTGGTTTTGCTTATTAAATTTCATGTGCATATCTAGAAATCCTAAAGGTTGTTTTTTGTGAAAGAAATTAATATTGAAACAATGTTTTCTTTTTCATTTTTGGATTGTTTGCTTTCATTTCAAAGTCAAAAAATGGCACCGAGAGTGAAAGATGTTGCTTGGGCATATGTTGAAATTGTTGATAGTCAAATTCATTGCAAATTTTTCCATAGGAAAATTAAGGAAGGTCTTGGGGTCATTAATAGGCTGAAACAACACTTGGCAGGGATTAGAGGCCAAATTACTCCATGTACCTCACTAGAAATTGGGGAGATTAGGAAGGAATTGTTAGCCAACTTTGAGAAGTTTAAAGAAGATAATGCTAGGCAAAAAGAGTTAGAGGTTGAAATTGGGAGGAAGAGGGAGATCCAAAAAATGATGGCTACCAACCCCCATTATGATTTTGAGGGTTCTTCCTCTATCCCTTGTACTGATGCATCCAACCCTTTTTGATATGTTCCTCCCTCTTTTGATTCTATTCAAGATAAGGGAAAGGGTGATATGAATATCAAAAGTTATTTCACTCCCTCCTCTCCATCAGGTGCGCATGGTCCTCAAGCTAGTAAAATTCAAATGCAACCCACTTTAGATGAGCATTGGAAGAAAGAATTGAGGGATAATTCTTGTGATTACATAGCTAGATGGTGATATGATGCTGATATTTCCTTCAATGCTTCCCATTCATCATATTATGAGCCTATCTTTGATGCCATACATGCTACTGGAAAAGGCTTCAAAGGCCCTACTATGCATGAGCTAAGGGGGTATCGTTTGCAGAAAGAAATTTCATCCATTAATGAGTATTTGAAAGCTTTCAAGGACTCATGGGAAAGAATAGGATGTACCATCATGTCAGATGGATGGACTCATCAAAGAAACCATAACATCATAAACTTTCTTATCTTCTGCCCATGGGGAACCATGTTTTTAAAATCAGTTAATGCATCTGATAAGGTAAAATATGGGCAATTGTTGTTTCAGCTATTGGATGAGGTTGTTGAGGAGGTGGGGTGGCTAATGTTGTTCAAGTCATCACAGATAATTCCTCTAACTATGTTCTTGCTGGTAAACTGTTAGAGGAAAAACACAAGACCATCTTTTGGACCCAATGTGTTGCACATTGCATAGACCTCATGCTTGAGGATATTGGAAAAATAGAATGGGTCAAAAACACTGTAGATCATGCCAAAAGCGTAACAAAATTTATCTACAATCATTCATGGATTTTGAGCCACATAAGGAAACACACTGGGGGAAGGGATATTATTAGGTCTGCCATCACTAGCTTTGCTACTCATTTTTTGACATTGCAATATATGCTTTCCCAAAATATAAACTTGCAAAAGTTGTTTTCCAGTGATGAATGGAATGAAATCATTTGGTTTCACAAACTGGAAGGCAAACAATTGAAAAATAAAGTTCATGAAGAAAGTTTTTAGAGAAAGGCAATAGAGATTATGAAGCTTACTGAGCCACTGGTTAAGGTGTTGTGGTTGGTGGATGAGGAAAGATTGGCTATGGGCTTCATTTATGAGGCTATGGATCAAGCAAAGGAGAAAATAAAGAGGGCATACAAGGATAAAGTGGGCTAGAGTATGGGCCCATTTTGGGCAATCATGATGAAAGATGGAACAATCAACTCCATCGCCCTATACATGCAACTGGGTATTTTTTGAACCCACGGTATCATTATAAATCTAAGGAGTTGGGAGCTTTGAGGGGGGAGGTTAGAGATAGACTGATTGATTGCATTGATCGCATGATCCCATTGGAGTTTGATCACTTGCATATACACCGACAGGTTACGACCTTCAGCAATGTCTTAGGTACCTTTGGGAAGAACCTAGTAAAGATTGCAAGAGAAGCTAATGAGCCATGTAAACAAAAATTCCAATTTTCAAATTCTTAATAGTTTTTTTAAAATTTTGTTAAATCATTTATAGTTCAAAAGTTGTATATAATTTGTAATTTTGTTGAGCTAACTCATCACACTCCTATTTTTTTTGTAGCACAATGGTGGGAGGCTTTTGGTGGCCATTGTCCTGAATTGCAGAAGTTTGCAATTCGTTTTTTGAGTCAAACTTGCAGTGCTACTAGGTGTGAGCACAATTAGTTTGTCTTTGAGAGGATTCACACGAAGAAGATAAACCATTTGGATAAAAAATGGTTAAATGATCTAGTCTATGTCCAATACAACCTCTGGCTCAGACACAACCAATTGTTGAACAAAAGACCTGATTTAGATCCCATTGTGTTGGAAGACATTGATCCAACATCAGATTGGGTAGTGGAGAGTTATCCAGCAGAGTTTGATTCTGATGAGGATCTTGATTTCAATTTACATAGGGAGGCATCACTTGAACATGATGTTCAGTTGAATGTAGATCTCGATCCACTTGTACTACCAACCTCAGCCTCACAGCCAACAAGGACTCCAGTTGCAGGTGCTTCCTCTGCTCAGCCACAACAAAAGTGCAGCCACATAACTTCTCTATATCAACTTGCATCTGTTGCACAGCCTGCTAGAGATACCATTTCTACAGTTGCATTTGGAGATGATGATGAGGAGGAGCCATGGGGCCCCCTGTCTGACTCTGATGATGATCCAGAGATTGATCCACATGATCTTGGCTCCTCCAACAGTAGCTACTAGCTAGTAGCCCAATAGTACTAGACCATGGTCACAGACTTTTGTTGTAGAGGCCATTTCCAGCCTCCTTGGTCATGTGTTTTTTTGTTTTGAATCTTTGATCATGTATGTATTGGACAGTGCACTGGGTGCCATTTTGATATAATGGATATATTCATGAGCCTATTTTGATCATATGTTATCTTCCATCTATATTATAATGTTGTGTGTTTGGAAACATGAATGAAAATCTTTAAAATTATGTTTTTTATATAAAAAAAATATATATTTAATGTATTTATTACAATGACCGAGTCATTGAAATCAAGTCGGCTGAGTTGATACTGAGTCGGAGTCAGAGTCAGAGTCGACCCTCGGTCGAGTTAGAGTCCGAGTCGGAATTTTAAAACATTGATTAATATTATTAGATTATTGCAGAGATAGAAATGAGGTTCTTTTTGTGACACATGCATAAATTGGACGAATGTATTAGGAGGGAAAATTAAAAATAGAAACATGAATGACATGTATAATTTCCATGCATATGATTCAAAATATAAATAAAATTTGTGCTATAAGAAAGAAACTTTAACAAAACAAACAAGGCTTGTAATTTTTCCCCTCATTTGTATTGAAAGAAATTTAAGAAAAAAACCAAGTGAATACATCTTTTTACGGAACAAAATAACTTTGAGGGATTCCCCTCTTTTCTTGGGAATTTCCAAATAGGAGGTTGCCACCCACATTAGCAATTGTTAGTGGTAAACCACATGATTCCCTAGGAATCTGATTTTGTTTTGATAATGTCTTTCATGGCGTCCTATTTTATCCTTAAATTTAAACTATAAAGTTTCAGGAATCAATCCTGACCTTTTAATTGTCTGTTTGATCACAGGGTAAAGTAGTTCGTCGTCTAGTTGAAGTAGATGTCAACTATTGCCTTTATCATTCAAATATTGCAACTAGTTATAGAGTGGGGGCATTTCTATTTCTTTTACTTGGAGAAGTTTTGACGATGGTGGTAACAAAATGTCTATTCTGTGGAAGTTCACTGACACAAGGGGGATCTCGTGTATGGGCTATCATTTATTTTCTATCATCTTGCTAAGTTGTTGTCTTCCAAATTCTTGACATGGGCTACTTTCAACCGGGGTTATGTGCCATACTAAAGTTCATTTGGTTGATTTCTTTATCATTTTTATTTGATTAACCCGAATTAGAAATATATTTGGGGTTGATTTTTCTATCATTGTGTAGAAATTATGTTTGATATTAGTTCAAGAATATTAAAATATAGTGAGAAGGTTGTAGAAAGATTTAGATGCGTAGAATACAATTATCTTACTACATATAAATTTGAAGTAACCATAGACCAATGAAGGTTACGCTTTGTTGAAATTGGTGATCAGATAATATGTTGTTAAACTCTGCTTTACTGACAGGAAAAAGGAGTTTGGGGCCGAGAACTCAATTTATATGTATTATGATGAAGCATAAAGGGGGAAACCTATATGGAGAGTTAGATGGCCAACTCAAAATTAAGGACTCCATCCCATAACCAATATAACTATGAGCATATGATTATAATTCTTAATGCTTAGAAGCCTCTCAAAAAGCTAATATCTTATTATTTGAAATCTTTAATCAAAATAGCAAAGACTATGAACATACGATTATAATTCTTAATGCTTAGAAGCCTCTCAAAAAGCTAATAGCTTATTATTTGAAATCTTTAATCAAAATAGCAAAGTTGAGTTGCATTGATTTACAAATTCATATTGCCAAAATAGATGAAGAATGGAAACATGTAAAACAGAAGCCACTCAATAACAATGTTATGATATTAATCACGTGTTAATTTTAATTACTTTTGTTTAATTAGATTAAATTGTTTATAGATTATTATTTTTCTATTAGTTTGTGGGGTGTGATATTTAACTAATTTTGCTGAGTTATTTTTTATTAAGTTAAATTGAGGCTATAATTATAGGTTTTACAAAGATTATGTCATTATCTGTCAAATACTTTTTTTAAATGAATGTTTATATATGCAATTTTAAGGACTATCATAACTCTTCACATAATTATTTAAAAAGTGTTAGTTTAATGGAAGAAAACATGTATTATAAGGAGGAGGTTGGTGGTTTGATTCCTATGTACCCTAACATGAACTAATACCGACATGAATTCATTGAAATCATAAATTTTAATAAGTAACCTTTCCACAATAGAAGTTTTTAAGGGGCTCAATTTATATATCCAGTCAAAAAACTAGTTCAAATAATACAAATCAAAATTCCACCACAAATTTTTCAGCCCAAACTCCAAAAAATCACACTAAAACAATTACTTTATTTTATTTAATTCCTTTGCCCAACTAACGAACTGTAGCATCAGAATCTAAAAATAACACTAACTCTTTAGCGTCCACCGTGACGCCCGCCCCTCGGTCATAGTGCCCGCCCCTCGGTCATAGTGCCTTCACCAGCACGTGATGTATTAGCCAAGTTCCAGGCGGGTCAATACTTTTCCGTCCAACTGCCCTGTGTAGTCATTGGCCCGAGCCTTTATTTAGAAGTCCCTAAGGCTGCTTGAAGGGGCAGTTGCTGACCTGTCCGTCCTGTCCCTTCGTCTCCGCGGCCCGCCGCTCGCTCATGCTGCCTTCATCAGCACGTGATGTTTTAGCCAAGTTCCAGGCGAGTCAATACCTTATACGCCTGAAATTCGTGGAAAGTTTCCAGCCCAACTGCCCCTTGTAATCATTGGCCCGAGACTTTAAAGCTGATTGAAGGGCTGTCTGTCCTGTCCCTTATCCTCGCGTCCAGCGGGCGCGGCGTCGTCAGGTTATTTCGTGTCCAGTCCCCACCGGGCCAAACAAAGTTTGAAGATCAGTATTTCGTTTCGCCTTTGTGTGACGTCAGTGAGTACGCACGCCCGTAGGAGAAGCGGACAATTTCCTTTCACCATTTCAGTATTTCGTTTTGCCTTTTAAGTGACGTCAGTGAACACGCACGCCCGTAGGAGGAGGAGAGAATTCCCTCTCACAATTTCACTGCTTATAAATAATCGCACACTTTCCCAGATTTCGCGTCAAGTCTTCCAACTCTCCATTCGCGTTTTCTCATACTCCCTGACATTTTCTTCTCCGGCAAACCCATCAAATGTCGTATTTTCTGTGTTAAAACTCATGTTATATCATATCGTTCATCTGCTATCTCTGTACTTCTCTCTCAATCATATCGTTTGTCCGTAAACACCGATATTTATGATGAAGAGGAGCATAAAGGCGCTCCTGATTATGGTCTCCATCCTGCTCGCTGCTGGCCATAGCAAGGCCAGGTTTCTCAAGAAGAATGAGCTCTTTATCGAGCCCTACCGTCTTTCGGTCGTCGATCCCACGCTCAAGTCCCTTGTGGACGATGATACTAGCTTGCAAACTGCCCACGGTCATATGGAGAAAGATGCGTTGGGCTGCGTACAAGAGATCCCTAATTCCAGAAGCGGCTGGTCCTCAGAGAGTGCTACCAACAAGAAGTCGTTATCTTTCAGGCTGAACCACAGTGTCCAGAAGACTGATAAAACGGAATCGTCTCCATCATGGAACAAATCCCAGGGCATAAATTACATAGGGACGGAACAGCGGGTCTCCACAGCCAGTAATAGCCCCGGGGTCCATCACATGCAGATAATCCATCATTATTCTCAATCAAGAAACGTCAACATCGTGAAATCCCAAAACAGCAACGCAGATGATCACCTCCAGCAGAAAAAGAGCAATACACGCAAACTGGGTTCTACACCAAGCCCGGGAGGCGGCCATTGATGGTTTTCAACGTCATAAAGAATATTAGTGCGGAGTTTAAGGCAATTTTACGAGGCTTAATAGTCATAAATTACAATCCGAGTGAATTCGGTCATTACAATCCGAATCCCAATCCAATGTATAGAGGAATATTTCATAAAATGAGCATTATCCAGGTTTGTGATTATGAGCGAATCGCAAGTCTGTTTGATGTATTGATTTTGATCCGAATTACAGGAGTTAGATCTTATAGCAAATCGTTTCATCTATGAAGTGGTATAGCTGGCAATTCAGATTTCAAGCTAGTGAAAAAGTAAATTTAAAACTGTTGGACGCACAATGGGAAAACACAGTTAGTGAAGGAAACTTTTAAATTTAAAAATACGAGAAAGCAATCAGTACATCTACTGTATTTCCGATTGTGATAGTTTCCTAGCGGAGATACGAATTAAGCACATCATTCCCATTTTTATTAGCTTTAGGTTTTATGTATATGCAAATTTCGAAACTTGGTTTCTGGAGAGAAATGACACTTTCAAAATTCCAAAGATAACAGAATAACATACATAATTTACTTACAAATAAAATATTACTTATTCAAACTCAATTCAAACAACATTGGTTGAAAATATATATATATATATATATATATATCCAATTTTATTAGTGTATCAGCATGACAGGCCAGGTACGCAGGACAAACGTTGAAGTGAAATTTATTGTTTTGTTGCGTTCATATCAACATTCAAGGTATTTTGTTTCTTATGTCCTTACGTTGGAAACAATTAATTAAGAGAATTTTGTTTACAAACCTTATATTAATATATTTTAAAATAATAATATTCATAATCTATCCAAATAAATCATTATGTAATCTTTTAAAAAATATGAAATCTCCAATTTGGAAAAAAAACATAAATAATACTAAATTTACATTTTAAACCAATAATGTTCATAATCTATCCAAATAAATTATTATGCCTTTAAAAAATATGGAGGGACCCAGGGATTGAGCGACTTTGTCGATAGAAAGTTGGCCCGAGTTATCACGTGGAGAATAAACTAAACCTATCGGTCTCGTGAATTGGATACTGTTTCTGACCTGCACTTTCTGAACTGGGGCAACAACACAATAGCTGCTGGGATTACCAAGAGCCATCGAATATGAATTAGATCTATGCGCAAAACTACAGATATAAAGAAGAACTTACAATAAAGTCATGCAAGTCCAAAACATTCCACGTCTTAGTTGTCTGATTTGCAAGATTTTTTTCTTCTTCATCGGTGAAAAAGAAAAAATATTTTGGAATCTAGTGATCTACTTTTGAATCTTTACCCTGACATATAATAACTTTCTATCCAAAAATATATTTTTAGATTTCATTAAGGTGATGCTGGAGACACTTATGGAAATAAGTACACTTATTATTTCTATATTTATTCATATTAGTCCCTAAAATAACACATATACATCAACTTAGTTATTATCAATATCTTTAAACCTTTAAACTTCCTTGTTTTCCGTAAGTAAAAAATAATCCTCTTACCTACCACCATTATATAATTCAATTTCTTATTATTAATAATTTCAACATATATAACTATAACTTAGTTATTCTATTTTATATTTAACAACGACTCCAAACTTCAAAATACGTAACTCGAATCTTTTTTAGCTGGTAATAACTAATTATCATACTTACATTTGCAAAAGGATGTATAACTATGAACTTTGTGTTCTAATTAGTATGTCGTAAACCATGGAATCTTATAGTGGAGCAAGTACTCATCGTTGAGTAGTAGTGAGGAATAAATGCAGAGGAATCGTATGGAATAAATGTTGAATAGCAATAAGGAATAAATGAAGATCATTCATATGCATTGAATACTAGGAAGTGGCAGTTAGCAAGTTACTTATTAAGGGATGAAAAGTTATAAAAGAATTATGGTTTTTTTATTATTATATCAGCAGAAAAAATAATTCACTTGTGAAGATATATTTAGATGCAACATCATATAATAGAATTTCCATCCATTTCTTTCACCCCGCTTCACTGCTTCAAGAAACAAACAACATCATATAATAGAATTTCTCTCCATTTCTCTCACCCCTCTTCACTCTTTCAAGAAACACATGTCAAAGACTAATTTTCAAAATGTTTTAATGCATTATTGACCCATCATTTATAAATTTCCATGGTGGGTATAACCCGCAAACAATGTAAAGGTTCTATTTATTGTTCTTGCTTGAAATTTTCTAGAAAAGTCAGAAATAGTGAACATGCCTTTACATTAATAGTAATTTCTAAACTTGATATGGTCAATACATTATTATTTTATTATGATCATGTCACGATTGTTTCGACACTATTTTGTTTATACAAACTGCAAGAACATTCCATTCTCCATCATCCATTCAAACTAAGTAATGTTGCAAAAGTTTCTCGAAAGTTTTTCGACATATTAAGAGACAATTTCTTGACAATTTCTTTTTGGTAAGATTGGTTTCACCAAACAAATTACTTATAGGGATATTAAAGTAGATTAGTAATATATTGGGGAATAAAATCAAATTAGATCTATTTTAACCTTAATTTATCAAGAGTTGGAAGGAATCAAATCTCTGGAGGTGAAAACCTCTTTTTTAATGAAAATTTTGAGGTAAAATTTGCACTTCGAGAGATTTGATCCCTCCAAGAGCTTGATAGATCCGGGCTTAAGATGTATTTAAGTTGGTTTTAGTCGTGTGCGGTCATAAAAAATTTGTTAAACATCTAATTAGTTTGATTATTTTAAATATGGTAAATATGTCTAAGATTAATTTGGTAAATTTAATTTTAAATGTGTCTAGTTACTTCAATTTTTTGAGACGAGAACAAAATTTGTTAAACATCTAATTATTTTCATTATTTTAAATATGCTAAATATGTCTAAGATTAATTTAGTCAATTTAATTCTAAATTTGTTTAGTCACCTCAATTTTTTGAGATGAGAGAGATTGTTAGTAACTTGAATGATGAAGAATGATAGAATGAAAATTTTGAATGCAAAGTGACAATGTAACAATGTTGAATGATAGAAAATGTGAATAATAATAATAATATAGTCAATTACAAACAATCTTCATTGTGATCAATCTAAAACTATTTTCTTCTACTATCACACCTATCAATTCTTCCATTTTCTCATATCGGTCATATGAAACAGCCAGTTGAAATCATAGACCATTCAAATACGGCCAGTTGAAATCATAGACCATTCAAATATTTAACTCGAGCCACTGTAGTAAACACCATAACTTGTTTTTTTTTTCTCACTAATATTAATAGTAGTGTTCACCAAAGTTAGTCATTGTGACTTATGGAGTGTTAAACCCCAAATAATATTCAATGGTAGTTATTTTTTATTAACATGTTTGAATGCAAAGTTAATAACATTGCTGAATGATGAAAAATGGGAATAATAAGAATGTAGCCAATCACAAATAGTTTATAGGTTCAGGAAGCAGAAATTTCGGGTAAGTGAACATTTTATTTAGGATGAAAATTCGAATATTATTTATGATTGAATTACTGTAACACAAAGGTCAATTCACGACATAATTTATTTTGATGTGCTTACACTAAGAGAGAATGTGTATGTTTTGGGGGTGAGAAGGAGAGACAAGTGGAGATAGGGATATAGATGGAGGTGTGTGTATGTGTGCAGAGAGAGAGCGAGTGTATGTTTGGGGGTGAGATAGAGAGATAAAGAAGGAGATACAATCGGAGAAAGTGATAATATGGAGGGGGCAGAGATATCCTTACAATAAAATCAATGCAAAATATTAATCTAATTACTTTGAAATTATTGTACATCATACATTTAGTTGCATATAATAAAAAATCAATACATCTAGTGGAAACAATAAAACATTATTAGAAATAAACATCTACACTAAAATCAATGCTTCTAGTGCAAGCAATAGGACTAGAAATCAAAGTCTACACTAAAACCAATGCATCTAGTGTAATCAATCAAATAGGAGTACAAATCAACATCTACATTGAAATTAATGTATCTAGTGCGAGAAACCAAATAGGATTAGAAATCCATCTAAATTGTGTGTGTGTGTGTGTGTATATATAATTGATTTCAAAATATTAAACCTATATTTGGGATGAATCATGTCAAAGGAAATACAATAATATAAAAAAGTTAAAAGAATCATGCACTATCTTTCCTCTATTATTGTTAGTCACTCTGATTTCTCTCTTTGTTTGGATTCTTGGTTAAGATGCACCTATCCTTTCTTTACAATATTGTTTATATTATTTAAATTTCACATATGTATATACAAAAGTATTCTCAATTTTAATTTGATAAAATTTCGATTTAATCTCTATGGGAATATTTTTAGTAGTCCTGAGGATGGAGGGTTTATATATACCTCAAAAGTAATTATAACATTTTTCTTTTAGATTTAATTAAAAGATGTTATAAAATTAAATTAAAATAAAGTATTTGTAAAATATTTTGATTTTGAAATAATTTATGGTTTTTGGGCATGTGGGATTGATAAGATATGCTATTGCCCCATGGAATTGTAACAGAATAATTAAATGCCTAGATCCATAATACTCAAAATCTTAGATGTCCCATGGCATTGATAAACCATGGTATTATGATTTTCTTCCCTCATCTCCTTCTCTCCCTCCCTCTCTCTATCTTTCTCTTCTATATTGGGTACGCTCATCCATCCACCCATACCTAGTTTACACATCTACACTCACCGCTCACCCATCCACTCCATACTGGGTACGCTCATCCATCCACCCCATACTAAGTTTACACATCTACGCTCACCCATCCACCCCATACTAGGTACGCTCATCCATCCACCCCACACTAGGTTTACACATCCACCCCACACTAGTTTTACACATCTATACATCTATGCTTACCCATCTACCCCTTAAGGGTTTACACATCTATACATCTACCCTCACCCATCCACCCCATACTAGGTACACTCATCCATCCACCTCGTACTGGGTTGTAAAGCGCCTCTCGATGCAATAAAAGAGCTACAAATACATAACTACTTTGGAAATAAAATCTTAACTTTTAATCTATGAAATTTAAATCCCTATTATCCAACTAATGATTATTGATAGTAAAATTAAAATTCTAAAAACCAAATTCCAAAATAAATTAAATTTCTTAAAAAACCTAATTCCAAAATAAAAATGCTATTGAGATAATTATTATCACAAATATTTATTAAAAATAACAAAATAAAATTGAAAAAAAATTTTATTCATGAATTACAAAGTTATTACACAGTTAAAAATAGAAATAGAATATGGTTAATATATTTTTTCCAATCATAAGCTATCGGTTCTTGCTGAGTCAAAGCTCCATTTTCCTCAAATTCCTTTTGTGTTCCGTTGTTCTTCATCCTCTTATCCTTCTTATGCATTAGTGATAGATCCTTAGAGATGTATAGAACCGACAACGTTGAGATCACCTTGTCTACAATTAAAATACTCTAACTATTCTTCTTCAACTTTTTTTTCCTACATTTCTCAATTGTGTGTTTGTAATTTCTAACTAGTTCATATTTTTTCTTGTTCGATGAAGGTAAGCTATGTCGTAATGGATTTCCATTGGACAACCTTTTTCTGGATTGTGTTTTTCCCCTAATTTCTAACGACATATTTTTTCCTCCTTGATGAAGGTAAACTATACCGTATTGGATTTCCTTACACAACATTTTTCATTAAAAAAATCATTCATGTATTTGGAATATTAATATTTTATATTATGTTCCTTCCTTGCCTGGTGTTTTCATTGTTTCTTTGAATAATGCCACTCTTGTATTTTTAGACCGTTTTAAACAAAATTTCCATATGCATAGCAACCGATGCTATGAAATATATGTATGACATAATGTTTACTTGTAATTTCACCTGCCCAATGAGATTAATTTGAAAGGTTTGAAGAGTATGTGATCAAATTAACCTTAACACATACCCTTGTTCAAATGTATAAGCCTCTTTTGATTTGGCACAATAAATGGAAAAATTAATCTATTTCTAATCAGAGAGTTTAACCTAAATAAAAATACAATAATTTCCCATTCTAAATTGAAATATTAAACCCATGCACGCTTATACATTCTCTTAAATTTATGATTAAGACATGAATATTAAATTCAACTTTTTTATTAAAAAAATGCAACATCTTCGACCAAAACCAAATGCTTGTTTATTAATTTTGTAAGCCCATTTTCCTGCTTTGTGTATAGCCTTTGGACAAGGCTATACGTCGAACCAAATGATTGTTTATTAATTTTGTAAGCCCATTGTTCTGCTCTGTGTATAGCATTTGGACAAAGCTATATGTCCATAAACTTTCGAAGATTATAAAGTTTATAACAAGAGCCTTTTTTTAAAATAGAATAGGGCTTTTACTCTTATATCTCATAGCACAAGAGATCTAAATGGAAAATGTGATTGAGATCGAGTGCAATCAAATTTCTCTTACTTAAAGTATTGAATACCTGGTTTTCTAGTTCACTTATATGCTTTAGAATCGAGAAAAAAAGGTAAAACTATGTAGAAATTCAACTCACTTGGCATGCTTATGGTTCAATTTGTGTTGATGCATTATATACTATAATGAAAAATGATCAAAGAATAGAACAAACTCCTTAGGCATTAAATAGTCACTGCAATGTGTTATCTCAAAATCAGACCCTGATTAGGCTGCTATGATTAGGTAGACTTCAAGTAACTATTTCAAACCTACTTTCGTTGAGGCTTAGCCTCCTCAACCTGAGAGGGTTCTCTCAAAGGATTAATGATTTTTTATTATGAGTAAGATGGCTAACTCTTATGAAACAAATGTAAAATTATGAGTGGTGGAAACACAATTAGAAAGTATCCATTGGGTTTATGGAGTCAAATATGCTTCAGTATGACAATAAGGTTAGCTCTACATAGAAGTCAGGGCATTTAGAACTAAATGCATGTAGAAAACACCAGAAACACAAAGAACGAACACAATTTACAAATGCATGAAGGAAATTAGAGCACTGTTAGTGATTTCTATGTAATCACACATTCATACCACTATAGATAATAGGAAAAGAACAATACAAAACATTCAAAGCATTAAATTCTTTCTGATTCATGAGAAGCAAAGCCAAAGTACTATATTACTAAAAATAGAGTCTTTACATAAAGCCAAATATGAGAGATTTTCTGAATAATTTTCCAACCCTTTGTACATCATATGTTCTGCTATATATAGAGCTCTCTACATAACTGAGATTCCTCCACTTGCATGAGGGGAACTCGAATTCATCTTATTATGACACTTATTAACACTTTAAACTAACTATTAAATACCACTAACTACTAACTGGAAGTTCTAGAAACCTAATACAATTAGGAGTCTAAGTCCACATCATGTTGGTGATAGCATTTATTACAATCAAAACTCATTCTCTGACAAGTGATCTCCTTCAATTAAGCTGTGGTGGATGCTTGAAGCTCCATACTGGTCCTTAATGTCTTATCCCTTTACTGCTGCCAAGAAGTAGGAAACTGCCCCTATTTTTCTGCTTTTGGTTTCCTCAAGAATATTCGAAACCAATTAACCATGCTGTTCTTCTTTGATTACCCAAAAATCTATTGGAGTGCCATGTTCTTCATGTGCTTTAAACCTTTTCCATATACCTGTGTGATGACAAAACCTCTTCAACGCTATTTGAAAAGTCATGGACAATACTAGCAGTGATCATTTGCATAACAAAAAGCTTAGAGTTCATATATCTTTTTTCTACTTGTTTTGCCATTGTCGGTTGCTTGCACATTGTAAATGATCCTTTTCTGAAACTCCCTTTCAAAAAATTTCCCCTCGGTCACTGAAAATTGGTCGATTGAGTTTAATTATGCAGCTACAGTAGTTTCGTAGTGCGCTACGAAACTGCTGTGCATTAGGCATCATCTACAGACGTTTCGTAGTGCGCTACGAAACTGCTGTGTAATCACAAAAACACAGCCTTGAGCCAAAATTTGACTATCTTGGGCCTCTTCATACTGAAATGTCCTTTGCAGCTGCGCTAAAGCTATTCAAAAATGAACATGGTAAATCATGAAAATTTGGGACTCATCCTTACCTGCTAAGGAAATCTTTCTCGCTGGATTAGCTAGATCCTTAAATCCTCAATTTGCCTTTCATGACTCTGATCCCAGCTCTCCGATTTGTATTAACTTTTTTGATGAATTCTGCTTCCTTTAATGCAAAAACTGTCCAGGTATAGTATTGGGCATTACAGTCGACCACCTCGGGTATTGAAATTGTTTTGTCTTCCCATAGAGCCTCCATTTTATTAAAATGCGCTTCCTTGATTGCATGTTTCCTTGAGGCTTTCTTTAATCTAGCAATTTCAAGATTTGCTAACCTCAACTTCTTTTTCAGTTCTTCAACACTATATTCCTCTTGAGGGATAACTGTCGCATTTCTATCCTCTTTATGTAGCTGTGATGATGTTTCTAATGAAAACATGGGTCTTTCATGAGTTTTTCCGATCTCCTCTGTTTCACCTGCTTCTGGCAGCATCTCTTGTACCTGTTTGAAATACCTTGTCACAAGTCTTCTTGGCTTAAAGATAAATTTAGCAACCTGATAATCAAACTTGAGATTTTTCGAGGCTTTGATCTTTTTGGTCTTGTCTTTACCTGATTCTATCACATCTGCTTGAACCAGGGGAGATTCTTCAATATCGATAGCTTGCAGTAAGTCATTCAAGTTTTCCTTTGAAACTGGCCTTTCCTCAGTAACCACTGTCTTGCCTTTTTCTTTAGCTATCTGGCTCTTAGTCCTTCTTCTCTGAACTAATTCACCTGTATATGATTCATGTACACCCTCTTTGATCTGAGTTTTCTTTTTCAGGGACTGCTGGGGTGTGTCTTGGATAACCATTGATCTAGCGGGCTCCTTTACTTGTTTCCTTGCCTTCAATTTTGTAAATCCCCTAGATCTTGTTTCTGCACGGTGACCAGTTGCTGGTCGAGAATTTTTCACAGCTTGAGGACTCAGGGCAGTTTCATTCTTGAAGCCAGACATAAATATGAATGTGGACCAATCCCTGTCTATTCTTTGGAGTTCATGCAAAACGATCAACTTGACTAAGCCGTGGTGAAGCAATGAGGTCTCACAGGTTCCTTCTTTAGTTGAACCTTGTTGCACATTTTGCCTAGGCTACGAAACAAGTAAAAAGGCAAATCAAGAGATATTTTTCCTGTGAAATGGAGCAGAAGTTTGAAGTGATATGAATACATCTTATTATATCTCCCCTCACAGGTAAAGTACCTCTGTATGCAGGTAAGTAAATTGGCATATGAGTCCTTCACAAAATTTATGGGCACAGACTTGTTTAAATCTAAGTCAATGAACTCTGGCTTCATAAATTCTTTGCAGGGGATCATATCAAATTTGAAATTTTTAAACCATCTTTCTTGTCCCCTTGGAATCTCAGTGATTGTGGAGATTACCTCTGGTGAGATTTGCAATTCAAGCATCCCAACTTTTGAATTCAGTCTTGTGAAATTCAAGGCAAATTCCTTGGTGATTTGTGCATGACCTCCCTGGAGTTTTTTGCAAAAATTCCAACATCCAACCTGCTTGAATGCATGTTCCACTTCTCTGTTCTTCAAGATAATGTCTAAACCTTCAGGTTCGCTCCTCAGACATCTGCCTGACCTGTGCTCTTTTCTTTCTGTGACCCTTCCATGGGACTCCAGCGTAATGAAAATTTGAAAGACTGGCACTGTCTCAACCTTTGGTCACTGCCTTTCTTGATAGTTGCGTCGCTTGAATACTGCCTCGCTTGATGTACGAGGAATTCAAATTTAACATTTGCTGATTCGTTCCTTCTGCAATGAATGCTATCATAATTATGACTGTGAATACTTGGCTCTTCTTGAAACTTTTAACCCGAGCATACTAAGGTACCTAACGACTCTAATGATGAAGATAAGCGGTTGGACATGATAGGCGAAGTGTGTAAGCTAACAGTGGATGATGCAAACATAACGGATATTTATAGATATGACAGCTGAGAAAGATTTGCTACAGATCCGCACGAATCTCCAATTTCGTAGCGCAGCCAATGTAAAATCTGGGTTATGCGCTACGAAAACACCTAAACTATGTTGGCGCTACGAAAACACCTAAAGCATTTCATAACACATAAGAACCTTTAAAACAATCTTGATCCAGGGAATCTATGTAAGTTATGGGACCAATGGTGAATGAGAACGGACTATTGACCTTTATTTAACCATACTACCAAGACTCCTAAGACTTAGACACTAAAGTAAACATGGAAACACTGAACTCAGACTAACACCTAACCCTCACAATCAAACTGATGTGAACAATTTAGAAATTGCTTCTTAAGTGATAATAGTGGCTCCACTTGGGATAGTGTGCTCCTGCAGCACACTAAGAACTCGTAGGTCCAGTGCTTTATCCATTATTTTAAATGTGGATTTGCTAGACAAGCATCCCCTTTAAGCTTCTTGGGCCTTCACCTCGGGCTTAAGCCTTATGTTTTAGCTTGTCATTATTTACAACAAACTGATAAAATGGATATATACAATGTTATGAGAAACTGATAATATTTCAACAATGATAATGCTTTAGTAACCTGCCATTAACAGGTCCTCCAGCATATGGTTCTCCATCAATTTCTTGCAAAATATAAGTATTGTTTCCATGAAAAGCAACAATTTGATATGGGCCTTTCCACAAATTTTCAAATTTATCGTTCTTACCTTTCTCTTCGATTTTGGCCTCCCATTTCAGCACTCTGTCATGGATCTGAAAAGTTACTTTCTTGATCTTTTTATCAAATGTTTTCTTGATTCTATTCTAACTTTGTTGATTATTGTCATATACCTCATTTCTTTTCTCCTACAGGGATATCAGTTGATCTATTCTCCTTTGTACAACATTTGGTTCCTCTTCTAACCGTTGAATTAGTTTCATAACAGGTACTCCAAGTGATGTTGGAAATATGCCTTCAACACCGTACACTAACTCATATGGCGAGGTTCCAATAGATCTCTTTGTACAAATCTGGTCAGCCCACAAATCATACTTTAATTTCAAATGCCAAGCTTTCTTGTTTTCTTGCAGTACCTCCTTAATGATCCTCACAATACTTTTGTTTGATGATTCAGCAAGGCCATTTCCTTGTGGATAATAAGCAGTAGAGTGTCCAGGAGTGATGTGATATTGGTGACAAAAAATAATCATTTTCTTGGGCTTAAAAGCTTGAGCATTGTCAGCTATAATCTTCATTGGACAACCAAATATAGACAATATATTGTTCCCTAAGAAAGATATAATCACTGAATCATTTGCTTGCCTTGTTGGGATTGCCTCTATCCATTTTTTGAAATAGTCCGTGGCTGTGAGAATCCAGCGATGTTGTCCTGATGAGGGAGGATGAATTTCTATGATAAAATCCAATCCCCATTGCTAGAAAGGCGCTTCAACATATATGGGAACCAAAGACAAATGAACAAGTTTCCTCTTACCCTCAAATATTTGACATTCATGACATGAAGCCACCCTTCTATAAGTGTCCCTGAACATAGTTGGCCAAAAATATCCAACTCTTAAGATTTTGTTTGCAGTAGCTTTCCAATAATGGTGACATCCAAAATCTCCTTTATGAAACTCATCAATTACTTTATCAGCTTCTTCTTCAAGGAGGCAATTTAGCAAGATACCTCCTGCATCTTTCCAAAACAAATTTTGGTCATATACAAAATATCTTAAAGATTTCAACTTGAAAAACCGAGCTTTAGACTTTGAGAGATTGGCAGGAGCTTTATTATGATGTAGAACAAAAGCTACATCCTTGTACCACTCTAAAACCAAGAATTTTTCATTTATTTGGACTAACTCCTCTTCACTCTCTGAAATTTCTAACATTTCTGCACTCAAATTAATGTAAAGGTAGTCAAGATTTGACTGCGTCATTAGCTTTTCCAAGCCTTGACCTTTCACCAATTTGGTGGGCTTGATGTCAGTGTCATACTCCAACAATTTTTCTATCCACTTGCCCCTTTTTCCATCCGGATCAGCCTGTGTCAAGATATCCTTTACTACAGCATTTGGAACATAAGCGACAATATGAGAATGCAAAACATAGATTCTGAAACCTTTTATAGCTTTTACCACGGCGTAGGCTTGTTTCTCCAGGATATTGTACTTTAGTTCAGCATTTGCCAATGTCTTACTAAAGAAAGAAATGGGTTGTTCCACACCTTGATTTCCTTTTTGCAGCAACACTCCAACAATTGTATCTTCAGAAGCAAATGTAAAAATAAGAAATTCCTTGGTAAAATCTAGACTGATAAGTACTGGTGCTTGTGTGAGGGCCTTTTTTATTTCCTTAAAATATTTATTTGCTTCAGCTGTCCATTTCAAGTCTACTGCCTTCTTCAACATCTTTGTTATGTTCTTTACAACTTCAGCAAAGTTAGGAATGAAGCGTCTAACAAAGTTCAGTTTTCCAAGAAAGGATTGAATCTCTTTCCTACTTCTTGGAAAATCTAGCTTTTGAATTGCAATAACTCTATTTGGATCAATCCTAATTCCTTCTTCAGAAATGATATGACCAAGAAGTTTTCCTGATGTTAAAGCAAAAATACTTTTAGTGGGATTAAGAGAAACACCAAACCTTTTACATTTCAGCAAATTCTTTCAAGGTGTTTCAAATGGTCTTCCTCTCTCTTTGGAAAAACTGTGATATCATCAAGATATACCACCACTAACTTATCCTTTTCTTCAGCAAAAGCAATATCCATTGCTCTTTGGAAAGTGGCCACTGCATTCATGAGACCGAAAGGCATCTTGGTGTACATGAATGTTCCCCATGGCATTGTGAAGGCTGTCTTCTCTTGATCATCTGGATGAATAAGAATCTGATTGTACCCTGAGAAACCATCAAGCATAGACATCCTTTTTGAACCAACAATGTTTTGCAAAATTAAATCCATTTTAGGAAGAGGATAGTTATCTTTCAATGAAGCTTTATTCAAATTTCTAAAGTCTATACAAATCCTGATCTCTCCATTCTTCTTTCTATCTGGCACCAAGTTAGCAAGCCAATTTGAGAATCTGATTGGAACAATGATTTTAGCATCAAAGAGTTTCTTGACTTCCTTTTCGATCAATGGCATAAGAAGAGGATTAATTATTCTTAGCTTCTGCTTGAAAGGTTTCTCATTCTCCTTAATAGGAACGGTATGCTGGATAATAGAAGAATCATATTAGTTTAAATCAGCATAACTCCATGCAAGCACATCAATAAACCTTTTCATCATCTCAATGCATTTAGCCTTCATATCAGCTGAAAGAAATTTCGAAATATTAACCATCCTAGGTACTACTGAATTCCCTAAATTACAGCTCTCTACCTCCTCTTCATCAACCTGCAATTTCGGAGCTTTGAACACATCATTTTGATCAAACAATTTCTCAAGAGGAATGAGACCTTTAGGTATGAGATTATTTTTTAATTGCAAGACTTCATATTTTTCCTTTGACTCCACAAAAATATTTTGTTGATCCATTTGAGTGCTTTTGAACTCTTCCTTTAACTCAATGAAATTCTTTACCTGTTGGTCGTCCTCAAAGACTTTCAATTTTATGATTTTATTTGGTATAGTTGGTCGATGTTGAACCTCCACCTCATATTTTCCAGAAGAATGCATAGGAACAACGAATAAACTGGCGGAAACAGCAAGGGAGTCTGCAATAGAGTTTTGGTCTCTGGTTTTGAAGTGAAAGAATAAGCCTGAAACTTTTCCAACATATCTAATACTAAATTTTTGTATGCTCTCATCCTTGCATCTTTGGTTTGATATGCACCTTCTACTTGTTTAATCAGTAATTCAGAATCTCCACAAAAAACAATGTTTCTAGCCTTCAACTTTAGCAAAGCCTCTAAGCCCAAAATTAGAGATTCGTATTCAACCATATTATTGGTGTAATCAAAATTTAGTTTGTAGGATAAAAACTTACTTTCTTCATTTGGACTTGTGATCCAAATTCTCCTGCCCCTTCTCTTCCTACTGCTCCATCAAAGTATAATGACCACCAGCCTATTGTCTCTTTTTCATCTTCTTGCTGATCTCCTTGGCATTGATTTTTTGAAAGCCTCTCCTCTGATTCCTCTCCAACTCACTCATTGAAAAGAATGGCTGATCCGAGACCAGTATCAAATGAATAAATAGGAAAATTTTGAGGCTTTTCTTTGCTGCTTACCATATAAGCCATTCTGGTCTCCCGATACAACCTCCTTTGCTCCCCAAAAACAGGGATTATAGCATAGGTAAGGTCCATCTTCATCGTGCCTTTGATCTTTGCTGCCCACGATCTTGAAAGCAGCATCCCAAACTTAGGTGGAATGTCGGCCACAACAATTTCCATGACAATTGTCTTTGTTGGAATTTGAGTTAGCCCCACAACCACATATTTAATCAAACTAATGCATTGAACTCTTTTGGAATCAAAAGAGAATAAATCCTTATATGTTCTGGTCACTTGCAAAGCCAACCTTTCCATGATTACCTTGGGCATAATATTATGAGATGCCCCCGAATCTAACATAGCATTGTGTAAGGTCATATCATGAATGCTAATGCTTATGTAGAAAGGAGGAAATTCTTGATTCTGTTCATCTTCAAGTCTTGGACCCAGGTAGATAATAGGATTATCCTCTTGCACATTTAAGATATCAGCTACCCGTGGTTGTGAATTAAACATCTCTACAATTTTACTTCTGTACTTGTCTACCTTGAGGATTTCACTAAAAGGAACTTATATTTTGATTTTCGCAATTTGATTCTCAAGGTTAAAAACATAAATCGTTTTTTTAACTTCTTTAGTAGGAAATGGAGTTTGAATGTCTCCTTTACCAGATGGAGAATCAACTTTAATCTCAGCAGCCTTTAGGTTTTCCTTCTTGTCTTCAATAGCCTTTGAACCATATTTCTTGGGTTGTGCTTTGCTTGCTGTAATTGGAACATTTCTATTCCTGAGATTGTACTGTTTCTGCATTTCAAAGATAGCATGCTGATAACCCTTTAAATAGTTTGAAGGCTCCTCTCCTTGTTTGGTCATACTGAACTCATCATGTTCTTCCTTAGTCAAGAAAACTCTTGACACTTCTTCATCAAGACAATGGATGGATTCTTCAGGGACTTCAGGCTCATCTTATTCATACTCTAAATTCTACTGGAAAGGAGGTCTTACTGGAGGATCAGGCTGTTGATTCCTATTTTCCCTCGGTCTTTGTTGATTTTGAGGTCTCCTGAACTGAGGATTTATAAATTGAGGCTCTTGTTGCACTGGAGGAGCAGAGGTATTTCCAAGAGCCAACCTATCCATCAGCTTCTCCATGGTCTTCATCATTGAATCAATTTTGTCTTCTGGGGCTAAAGAGGAAAGTTTCTCTTCTTCTTTCAGTTTGGCTTTTCCCATATTTGAATTTTTAGCAGCAACCATGTTCACTTCTACTTTAATTGCGTCATTTTGCATGTCAGCAAGAGTAGCAGAGTCTCTTTCTCTGAGTAATAGAGAGAAGTCAGAATCAAATGCTTCAGTGTATCTCAGTTGTGCCAAGGCCTTAGGAGGTTTCAAATAGATTGGGATGGAATTAAACACTTTATTAAACCTCTTGGAGAAGTTTTGAATGGTTTCATCAGGTGACCTTCTAAGGTTATTATATTTGGTAAGAGATTGAATCAGATTAGTTCTATTTCCCCATTTCCTCATAAAATTGTCTTCAAACTCTCCCCAATTATGAAAACTTCTAGCTAGAAGGGCTTTAAACCATTTCCTAACTTCCCCGACAAAGGTTTGTGCAAATAATCTTAGCTTCACATCTTCATCATCAACTTCCTCTCTATCAGCAAAATCATTGAATCTGTCTACATGCTCTTCTGCTGTGATTTCTTCATCACTACCCTAGGTTGGAATTCGTGCAACATATTTGCTGGGAAGGTCATGTAAAATAGCAAGGAGTGCTAGTGGAGCATATCTAGTAGGTACAACCATGACTAAGGGAGGAGCAGTGATGACGGGTACTTAAGAGACATAAGGAGTAGTAGCAATACGAGGTGGATTGCTTGGTGTTTGGGAACTGCTAGGACTAATAGAAGCTGAGGATGAGATATTGATGTGGAAAGGACTATTTGGGCTTTGTAAACTAGTGACAAATGTACTCCAATTTGGCAATGGTAAACCGACTTTCGATTTAAGTAAGACTTCAAAAGGATCAAGCTCTTTGAGTTTATCTAAGTCTTCCTTTTCTAACAATAACTCAGAAGTAACAACCTCCCAAAATTCCTCTTTATCTTTTTGTGACACTAAAGATGAAGTATCAATCCCTGTTTTTTGCAAATCTAAAATAATTCCAATGAGTTCTTCTTCGTTTTCTGAACTAAAAAATAGCTCATGAATTTTGTCATCAACTATTTTGTCCTCAGGACTTCTTGAAAATTCAGAGAGCAAAGACTTTGAATAAGATGGAGTACCTGGTGTTTCAATAAATCTTTGCCTGCTCCTTGAAATGGTGTTGGGATTGTCCATAGGAGTAGGTGGATCTGGGTCAGGATTGCTCCGTGTATATCTCCCTCTCGAAGCCACCTTTTAAACTTTTGCAAATGTATGGAGTCACCAAGGTAGATTGCAGCCTCGAAAAGTCTTCTAAGCTCCTGCTCCCTTCAGAAGTTTAGTCTCTTCATATCGCGAATGATTAATCTTCAGGCTTCCGGCAGACGCACCAAAATGTTATCTCAAAATCAGACATTGATTAGGATGCTATGATCAGGTAGACTTCAAGTAACTATTTCAAACCTACTTTGGTTGAGGCTTAGCCTCCTCAACCTGAGAGGGTTCTCTCAAAGGATTAATGATTTTTTATTATGAGTAAGATGGCTAAATCTTACGAAACAAATGTAAAATTATGAGTGGTAGAAACACGATTAGAAAGTATCCATTGGGTTTATGGAGTCAAATATGCTTCAGTATGACAGTAAGATTAGCTCTACATAGAAGTTAGGGAATTTAGAACTAAATGCATGTAGAATACACCAGAAACACAAAGAACCAACACAGTTTAAAAATGCATGAAGGAAACTAGAGCACTGTTAGTGATTTCTAAGTAATCACACATTCATACCACTGTAGATAATAGGAAGAGAACAATACAAGACATTCAAAACATTAGATTCTTTCTGATTCCTAAGAAGAAAAGCCAAAGTACTGTATTACTAAAAACAGAGTCTTTACATAAAGCCAAATATGAGAGCTTTTCTGAATAATTTTCCAACCCTTTGTACATCAGATGTTCTGCTATATATAGAGCTCTCTACATAACTGATATTCCTCCTCTTGCATGAGGGGAACTCGAATTCATCTTATTATGACAGTTATTAACACTTTAAACTAATTATTAAATACCACTAACTGCTAACTGGAAGTTCTAGAAACCTAATACAATTAGGAGTCTAACTCCACATCATGTTGGTGATAGTATTTATTACAATCAAAACACGTTCTCTGACAAGTGGTCTCCCTCAATTTAGCTGTGGTGGATGCTTGAAGCTCCTTACTGGTCCTTAATGTCTTATCCCTTTACTGCCTCTGTTTTTCTGCTTTTGGTTTCCTCAAGGATATTCGAAACCAACTAACCATGTTGTTCTTCTTTGATTACCCAAAAATCTATTGGAGTGCCACGTTCTTCATGTGTTGTAAACCTTTTCCATATACCTGTGTGATGATAAAACCTCTTCAACGTTGTTTGAAAAGTCATGGACAATACTAGCAGTGATCATTTGTATAACAAAAAGCTTAGAGTTCATATATCTTTTTTCCGCTTGTTTTACCATTGTTGGTTGCTTGCACATTGTAAATGATCCTTTTCTGAAACTCCCTTTCAAAAAATTTCCCCTCAGTCACTCAAAATTGGTCGACTGAGTTAAATTATGCAGCTACATTAGTTTCGTAGCGTGCTACTAAACTGTTGCGTAATCACAAAAACACAGCTTTGAGCCAAAATTTGACTATCTTGCGCCTCTTCATACTGAAATGTCCTTTGCAGCTGCGCTGAAGCTATTCAAAAATGAACACGGTAAATCATCAAAATTTGGGACTCATCCTTACCTGCTAACGAAATCTTTCTCGCTGGCTTAGCTAGATCCTTAAATCCTCAATTTGCCTTTTCATGACTCTGATCCTAGCTCTCATATTCGTATTAACTTTTCTGATGAATTCTACTTCCTTTAATGTAGGAACTGTCCAGGTATAGTATTGGGCATTACAGTCGACCACCTCGGGTATCGAAATTGTTTTGTCTTCCCACCTAGTCTCCATATTATTAAAACGCACTTCCTTGATTACATGTTTCCTTGAGGCTTTCTCTAATCTAACAATTTCAAGATTTGCTAACCTCAACTTCTTTTTCAGTTCTTCGACACTATATTCCTCCTGAGGGATAACTGTCTCACTTTTATCCTCTTTATGCAGCTGTGATGATGTTTCTAATGAAGTCATATGTCTTTCATGAGTTTTTCTGATCTCCTTTGTTTCACCTGCTTCTGGCAGCATCTCTTGTACCTATTTGAAATACCTCGTCACAAGTCTTCTTGGCTTAAAGACAAATTTAGCAACCTGATCATCAAACTTGAGCTTTTTCGAGGCTTCGATCTTTTTGGTCTTGTCTTTACCTGATTCTATCAAATCTGCTTTAACCAGGGGAGATTCTTCAATATCGATAGCTTGCAGTAAGTCATTCAAGTTTTACTTTGAAACTGGCCTTTCCTCAGTAACCATTGTCTTGCCTTTTTCTTTAGCTATCTGGCTCCTAGTCCTTCTTCTCTGAACTACTTCACCTGTATATGATTCATGTACACCCTCTTTAATTTGAGTTTTCTCTTTCAGGGACTGCTGGGGTGTGTCTTGGATAACCATTGATCTGGCGGGCTCCTTTACTTATTTCCTTGCCTTCAATTTTGTAGATCTCCTGGATCTTGTTTCTGCACGATGACCAGTTGCTGGTGGAGAATTTTTCATAGCTTGAGGACTCAGGCCAGTTTCATTCTTGAAGCCAGACATAAATATGAACATGGACCAGTACCTGTCTATTCTTTGGAGTTCATGCAAAACGATCAACTTGACTAAGCCATGGTGAAACAATGAGGTCTCACAGGATTCCTTCTTTAGTTGAACCTTGTCACACATTTTGCCTAGGCTACGAAACAATTAAAAAGGTAAATCAAGAGATATTTTTCCTGTGAAATGCAGCAGAAGTTTGAAGTGATATTAATACACCTTATTATATCTCCCCTCACAGGTAAAGTACCTCTGTATGCAGGTAAGTAAATTGGCATATGAGTCCTTGACAAAATTTCTAGGCACAAACTTGTTTAAATCCGAGTCAATGAACTCCAACTTCGGAAATTCTTTGTAGGGGATCATATCAAATTTGAAATTTTTAAACCATATTTCTTATCCCCTTGGAATCTCAGTGACTATGGAGATTACCTCTGGTGAGATTTGCAATTCAAGCATCCCAACTTTTGAATTCAGTCCTGTGAAATTGAAGCCAAATTCCTTGGTGATTTGTGCATGACCTCCATAGAATTTCTCGCAAAAATTCCAACATCCAACCTTCTTGAATGCACGTTCCACTTCTCTGTTCTTCACAATAATGTCTAAACCTTCAGGTTCGCTCCTCAGAAATCTGACTGACATGTGCTCTTTTCTTTCTGTAGACCCTTCCATGAGACTCCAGCGTAATAAAAATTTGAAAGACTGGCATTGTCTCAACCTTTTATCACTACCTCGCTTGATAGCTGCGTCACTTGAATACTACCTCACTTGATGTTCGAGGAATTCAAATTTAACATTTTCTTATTTGTTCCTTGTGCAATGAATGCAATCATAATTATGACTGTGAATACTTGCCTCTTCTTGAAATTTGTAACCCGAGCGTACCAAGGTACCTAACGACTCTAATGATGAAGATAAGTGGTTGGACATGATAGGCAAAGTAAACAGAATTGGCAAGAACTAGAATTATCTTCTCAGTAAAATTGATGATACGCTTGAGAATCATCCAATGAATATGTAGCATTACCATGTATGCCTGGTAAAAATCCCATTTCAACTTGGTTAACCTTTGGACTGCTTTTCCTTTTCTTTCTGTCTTCTGTTTCCAGTTTGCTTCTATCGTTGATTTCTTGCAATTTTCGGGGCTCGCATGTGACTGAGCAACTAGGGACCTTCCTTTTTGAACAATTTTTCTTAGCGATGCACGATTAGCGCTAATTGCGCATTGGAAACTGCCTTTATTTCTTCATCCGGGCTTCCCTGATGCGGTTTTTTTCCTTTTACGCCTTTTTCTTTCATTCGGTATAAAGTTCAAAATTTGTAAAATAGTGGTTCCATGAGCTCTTGACCCCAAGTATTAAACTATTTGTTTCTAGTATCAGCGTCATTCAGTACCCATTCAATCATGACTCTACATGAGAAATTTGTGATAGATGCCTCAGAAGAGTTCTGCGGCTCTTTTTCTTCATTGAATGGATTAAGTATGCCTTTTGAAATGTTCATTGGAGCATTTCCTTCCCTCCTCATTGTTTTCTGCATAGTTCCCTGTATAACACTTCGTCCTTCTTTCCTGCAGTTTACATTGAGGTGGAAGTAATGATAAAGGACTAATCACAGGAAAACTTTTAAATGCTAAAGATATACAAGACATGCTACCTTACGTGAACTATTTCTTTGAAAAAACACAACACCCTACTTCATTAACAACTGGCAATAACTCATTAATTCGCATTAAAATACATGAGCAACTCTTGGCTAAAAAGTTTTCTCGAATAATGAGCCAGAACCAACTGCGATGGAGGGGTCCCGTGATTTTTTGCTTTGCGATGTCGCAGATCGCAGTATCACAATGTCGCAATATCACAATGTCATCATGCTATTTTTATCGCAAGGTCGCAGTATCGCAACTTTGTAGTATCGCAGTATCGTGGTATCGCAATATCGCAATATCGCAGATCGTTATAATTATTGTGTAATTCTTGTGATATTTGCGATGTGCGATAAGCGATATCGCAGATCGTTATAATTCTTGTGTAATTCTTGTGATATTTGCGATGTGCGATAAGCTATATCGCATATCGGCGATTTTTTAATGTTTTTCAATGTGAGTGTTTCTTCAGTATATGCGATGCGATGAGGTTTCACTCGCATTCTCGCCCTTTTGTTACTTTAACTCATTTGAAGGTGGATCCTATCATCCTTTGAGTGATGCGATATCCTTTAAGGAGTAAATTTAATTTTCTTCATTATGAAACTTAGGTTTTTTAGATTCTTCAAGGTATTTTCCTAAGTCCATGATGTTGTAAGAAAATGTAACACTAACTAATTTTTTTGAGGGTCCCCACTTATTTAGTATTAGCAATAATACTTCATAAGGAGGGGGGGTTGTTGGTGGCCACAACAATTGGCGATTCACTTGGAAGGACCAGTTATCTCTGTATTTCTATTGAACCTTTTCAGCGTCCAAAACAACAAATTTCAGAAAATTAAACTTTATTATGGAAAGATAAAGTACATTATGCTCTAACCTATCAATGACATTTTGCTTCAACTATGTTCAACTTTGATTATTTGCTGCCTTAAGTTAGTCCTTGTGTTTACATCAGTCATTACTTGGTCTGTAAAGATAAAACAAAGTCTTCTCTGTAAACCAGTTTTAAAATATACTCATTTGTCGTAGGTAGATCCTCTGCTCCCAACAAGCGTTCATAGCCTCGACAAGGTTACCTTTTACCCAGCAATGATCCTGTATCCTACTTAAAGAAACCTAAAAATCTCAAAGAAGAATCCACATCTACACTTATTGCTTTGATTTTTTCTTTTTTTATTCTTAAAGAACAATGTCTTGGTTTGGTGGCTAATTTATGACACAATCATTCACTTGATTTATAAATTTGCTGAACAAGTTGGCTCGTGATGAGACCCCTTGCCTTTTGATTGTAACAATCTTGAGTCATTGCCCTGTTATGGTATGCAGTATTTGGCAAAGTCAGCAAGTTATAATATCTGTGATTATGATAAGCCGTCTCGTGATGAGACCTCTCATTCTTCAAGATAAAGTGTATCCTTGGATTGTTCCTCTGAAAGTTGTGATTTCCTTAGTAGGGAGGAAGTCATTGTTTTCTTTAGATAGCTCTGGACAACAATGATAGAGTTTTTTGAAGTAGCTGTTCTACAGAGAATCTTTATTTTGTTATTGATACCTTTCATTGCACTGATATAAAACAATTTCTTCACTAAAGGTTGTTTTCATCAAACTTTATGAAGTTGAAACTAGTGCCATATCTAGGTTAGATTCTTTAACTGTATCTTTCAATAATAAAGATCAATTTTCCAAAAGATTTGCTATTTATACAAGCGAAAAATCAAAATCTGAAAGAGAGTTGGCGTATTTTTCGTAAATGCCTGATGTAACCATTCACAACTGGTTTTATTATGAAAAGAAAAATATTACTCTACAAAAATAGAAGAATAATCTTCTATGGAAAATATTTCTTAAGAACTTGTCCATTGACAGGCAAAGAGTCTCTTTTGCTTGCTAAATCTTGTAACACAAATGTTGATGGACCTAAGACTTCTACAATTTGAAAAGGACAAAGCCACATTCTTTGAAATTTTGTATGCTTCCCCTTTTCTTCATGTGCCTTGTCCCATTTTAAAACTAAGTCTCCCATCTGAAAATCTTTTCTGGTCATTATGTTTGAATCAAAAGAGGATTTTACTAGCACTTGATGATGAGCATGCGTTTTCTTAGCTTGTTCTCGTTATTCTTCTAATTTTATTATTTTCATTTGTCTTAGGTGTAATGAGGAAGTTGGTACTTCATCAATGTATTGAACTAGAGACAAAGAGGGAATTGCTAAGTGTGTCGGAAGAACCACTTCTTTCCCATAAACTAAATTAAAGGGAGAAGTGTCGATGGAAGCTTTTCTCGTTATTTGGTCTGCCCACAAAGCGTATATTAAGGATTTATGCCAATTTTTATGATTTTGGTCTATTGTTCTTTTGATAATCCTGATTAGGTTTTTATTTGTAGACTCGGCTAATCCGTTACCCTATGGATAATAATTGGCCGAATATTTGAGTTTGAATCCTCTTTTAAGTGCAAATTCTAGAAAAGTATGATGCATTATCGAACATTAAAGCGGAAGGCAATCCAAACCTGGTGATTATAAATTGATCTATGAACTCAATGATATTTTTAGCATTAGCCGTCTTGAGTGGAACTG